>BLFP01004315.1:156877-161877 GCA_014634505.1 Montipora efflorescens | reverse complement strand
AAACGTCTTTTTCTGGTGTTGTTTTCTTTGTGTCCAAGTCTCTTTCAGGAATTGAGAGACAAAAGAAACTTTAAAAAGTTACAATTTTGACCCGAAAGCCTTGGAGCATGTTAGAATATTGATATATCGAATGTGGCCTATTTGAGAAAACAAAAAAGTTTGCAAAAGCTCCGACTGTCCGCAAAAGTATTCGAAGACAAATTCTGCCAAGTTGTAAAAAAAATAATAATAAAACGCTTTCGCTTTGTATTTGCATTGTTTGGTTTTGTGGAAGCTGCGAAATTTAGAGACTCGGGTGAATTTTCGGATTTCGTTCAAACTGTTTGGGAAAAAGTAATCAAAGAAATTTTGCACAGCGCGAAAAGACCTAGGAACGAGTTTAGCCCTAGAGTGTTACTCAATGTAGGTAGCGGGTCTCTTAAGAGACAGGAGACAATTCAGGAGACAAAGTAAAACTAGTCATTCTTTTCATTCCTTTACTTTACTCTCTTCCTAATCAACAAGATTGTGCGCTCCAAGTGGTTACGTATCAGGATAGAAATTGCCCTACCCCTACCCCCTAAAATGGGATGACAGCATTGCGTGATGAACAAATAACGAAGCACTGCAAAGGATTCAAGGTCAAACAGCAATCGTTCAAATGTGATAGTATTTTGGTGTAGTGCAAAGTAAGCAACTATCCACAAATGACTTAGCGTTGTTGAGTTAGATGCAGTGGTGATCATAAGCGCCGAAACAAGATCAAAGATGGTATTCGACCATTAAATACGATGAAAATTAGTGATGTAGATCGGACATTGTGTAAAAAGAAGGAAACTATACTGCTTTAAATGCGACAAATGGTGGGCGAAACACGTTAAATCGGCTTTTGGACTTGCCTGTTACAGCAGATAAGGTTAGAACATTTCAAAATTATTATCTCTGTGTCTATTTCAACTTAATATAAGTCAAGGCATGTGGTGCATGCTAAAATATATGTGTAACCCGTAAATTGAGATTTGACGGCGGAGGGGCAAATATTTGCATTTTTAACGTACTTTGAAAAGCTCTCGCGTCGCTCTCAATCATTTGCCCATATAAATTTTTACAGGAATCTGTGGACCATTCTTCTGCAATTCAACCACCAGAAGCTTAATCCATTTGAAGGTTTCGCACATGGTGAAAATTTATTATATTCACGAAGTGCTTTCAAGTGATTGAAATACATGTCTTCGAAATTTAATTATTTTGCACCCAAAAAGACAACGCAGCATTCCCTAAAATCGACCCAGCACACATTTAAACATTACACAAAAATATTTGATTGTTTTAAAAATGGAAGAATAATTTGTTTTTGCATGCGAGGCTCTCAAACTGGTTTAATAAAATGGTGCGTGAAATGGCGACTTTAAAGGAATTTGGTAATTTGCATATTTCTTTGAAATAAATGAATATTTTGGCAAAAAAACTATCCAGTAGTTTTTATCATGCCCTAGCCTGTCTACCATAAAAATATGAGCCAAATCGAATTTTCGACCCTTGCCGCGAAATTAAGAATTTGTCTGATTTTTACAGGCAGGCACTCTTAAAAAGAAATTAGCTCAAGCATAACTAATTCACTGAGAGCTTTGTAAAGAACATTTGGTGAATTATTTAGTGAATCATTTTTTAAAGAACACGATTCAAGACAACCTAGATAGTGAAATTGGGATGTCTGTTTCAATCTTCCTCGGATGTAATAGAGTAAACAGTTTCGAGGTCGTGTTTGTTAGGGGCCTTGTCTAGCAACTTATTAAACAGGTCTTTGGAAAGGTGTTTCCGATCTGCTCTCTCTGTAAATTTCCCTTGATAATCTTCTCTGCTGAGCTTGTAATTTTCGATGGACGTCTCCACAATATTGCAGGGAAGGCACTTGTAGAACACTGTAGTGGTGTCGACCGTTTTAACCTTCCCCAAGCCGTCTTTCTCAAGATTCATCATAACCTCCACCACTGTGGAGGCTGTTGGTCTTTTACTTCCACTGAAGGATGACTGTGCAATACGCATGGTAACAAAAGGCCCAAAACTTGACAAGATGGTGCTTGCTATCGAGCTGTCACGGCATGTCCCACTGTCCTCACTCCCGAGCTAAAACAAGTTTCAACCTCTATTAAAAAGCAAAAGTTCAACCTCTATCAGGAGATGTTGGCTCATACCTTTTGGCTTTTAACATCACCTTTTATAATTATAAAATATGCAAGGGGGGTATGAATTAGGCTCGTTACCGTTGAATGAAGAAGGACATTGAACAAGGGTTTTGCGGCCCCTTGTTGCCCTCCATAAGCGGTCAGTTATGAAAGTTCCGAAAATAACTTCCTTCAATTTTTGTATTTTTTACCTCTACCAAGCAGTCCCGGTCACCCTTCACTAAGTCTCAACAAATTGTTAGGCGTAGGGTAACTTTGTAAAAAAAAAATCACAGGACTTGCTGACTGCAGGAACCTGGCTTTCCTGTTTTAGTAGTGTGATTTATACATTGTTCTCCTAACTGAGTAACTGATTTAGTGAACGCCCTTGTCCAAAAAACTGTACATTTAATGATGATGTTACATAAATGGTGTTTCCCTTTTTCTTAATGTTCGTTATGTGCAACCTGTATTAAAGGGGCACTGTCAGATAATTTGGATAAACCAGACGGTGTATTTTGCATAATTTTTTAAATGTTTTATCATTGCAGTTTTAATATGAAGTACTTAATATTTTTATTTAACCTTTTTGTGGTTGACTGTGGTCACAGATGACGTGAAGGAAATGATTGCAGCTTGGTAATGCACTTACAACAAGAATCCCCGTGTGACATTGGCCATTTTAAAATACAGGTTCGACTGTAATACCGGTGTTGATATTGACCCCCATTGTGGATAATGTGAGAGTGAAATCGGTGCGCTGCAATACAATTTTAACATTTCCTTGAACATATCTGATCCAGTATTTTTTTGTGTTCGGCGAAATAACAGGTGAGGTTGATTGCCTGCTCCAGAGTTTGCTTCTTTACCAAGGCCTGTGGTGGCGATGTCGGTTGATTTGTTACCCCTTTCAAGTAGCTGATCATAAAAGACATGAGGGACAGCTGCTAGGCGTAAAACGTGTCTGTCGTCTTTAGACACGTCTATGCACTCCTGTTGGTCCTCCCACTGCTTATTGAGTGTTTCCGTTATTTTATCAAGGAACGCCTCGTAAGCAGTGTTACCATCAACATCTAAAGTTAGTGACATGATATCGTTTTCATCATGGCAAAAGTTGCAAATGCTTTCATAGATCAACCTAGGATTAAAAAATACAATAAACCATCTTAAGTCTTGTTGTTTCACTTGTTGGCTTTGTTTTGTTTTTTTTTGTTTTTTGAGTTGCTCCCATATTAAAGTGTTGTTTGGTGAAAGATCGACAGTCTGACTGCTTCTTTTATTTTAATTATAAACAGCAAAAGGGAGTCTGTGGTGACACACCATCATTCTTAGATATCTGATATGTAAATCTGCCTCAGCCGAGTAGACAAACACAGTTCAAGAAGGTGTGTAATTAACACGGGTTGGTAAAAGGAGTTCACATACCAATCACGAATGACGTGTGTGGCATTTCACGAAACATGTACCTTCTTGTTACTAAGTTTCGTGATTTCAAAAAAATCGCGAAATTTAAGTCCCACCGAAAAAAAAAAGGTTTCCGCGAACATTAGAGAAGTTAAATTTAATGCCTTGGTGAAAAACGACACGTAGTAGGAGCTTATAACGATGTTCTTGGTCAAAAACGATCATTTAGTTGGGGGCATTCGATTCATGTGTTGTTCTTGTTTCTGTTCGAATTTCTCATTGTATTTTAAGATATAACAGTGAAAAATTCAATGTGGATCCTCACTTTGCACGAAAATAAATTCCTTGTAACATAACTTTCTTGGCAAATCGCGAATTTTAAGTCTCCCAAAATATTCCTCTTCCATTTTTGCAAAATTAAGTGACTGCGAAAATTAGTACCAATAAGGTATTTTAAGCCGGCTGACAACACAGAAAGCGGTTGTTGCGAATTACTTGACTTAATCGGCATTAATTAGTCCTAAATGTATCTGTAAGATACCTCAACCCCAAATCCACATTTTACTGACACCAACCATTTTCTGAATTGGATGGGGCGAAACATTCCATCCACACTTTAATTAATGATTAAGGGGTGCTGATTTCTCTAGAAATTATTGATCGAAATTTTTAGACTTACCTCAGGTCCTTGACAGGGGATTGGCGCAAATGTTCTACTATCAATTAAGCAAGGATCAGAAATATCTTGGTTATTGGAATCCACAAAAGTAGAGGATAATTTGTTAGGACGCTTGGTTCGATTAATAATTTGGTTCAAAATATTCCAAGTTCCCTTAATATTAGCAGTTAGAGATTTCATCTTTGCTTCATAATAGGAGCACTTTGCAAGACGTTAAGAGTGGTTCACTTTATTTCTATATTTCTTGTAACTACTCACATTAAACGGTGTAGGGGACTTAATAAATTTTCTGTACAACAATTTTTTCCTTTTTATCGACTTTATAAGCGCATACTTCTTGACAATTAAGGCCTGGTTCTGCGTTTAGCTCTGCGAGTAGCTCAGTATGAAGACCACACTGCATGCCTATTTCCGAAAAGTGAATCACATGAACTCTATAGCAGTAGCCTGACGCTGTTCTGTTTGAAACCTTCGCTTCTGTTCTCATCTAAAATTGTTGAACGTTGAGTTTGAAGACACTACTCTTAGCAAGTTTCTGTCCAAACATCGCAGAATTAAACAGCGGTTTCACGTTAAAAAGCAGAAGAAAAGATTTGGGATAACAAGGCGCAAATTCACCTAAAACCATCTAATTCTAAGTAAATCAGTCACGAGAAATTGACTCTTTATACGATCAAAAAACCCTACGATGTCGAGTCCACAACTATCTGAAAACACTGTAAGAAGTTAACAGTTAATTAAGGTAAAATCCTTCGATAAGGCAAACAAGACCA
>BLFP01004315.1:140816-146030 GCA_014634505.1 Montipora efflorescens | reverse complement strand
AGAGTTAAAAAATGAATTTCTTTGTCTGCTACCTCAACAAAACAGCTTGAGGCCATTTTCAAAACAAAAACACTCAGGTGATTATCGTGTAATAATCACCTTAAGTGCAAGCAATCACTGCAGAGAATGTTCAATAATCACCTACATTGTATGTAATCATACTAATAACAAAACTATTGAATTCCCTCATGCAGCTTTTGTATGATATGAGGAATTAGACAGATCTCAGATGGTGATAACCGCCTTGGTCTCATCATCATTAATTTGATCCAGGGTTCATAACGAAAATTGCAACAATTTTTCAACGACTTTTGAAAGACCAAATTTGACTTTCAGTGACCCACACCAGGACTAAAATGTTATACATGATTTTAAAAGAACAATAACTACATGTATCGGCATGCAGATTAATGAGGGAGAACTACCAAAAAGATAAACAGGAAAAATGTGGTGGTAAAAAAGATGCCTGGTCAACATGATTCCACAAGCTTGAAAGTTACACTACATGTAGGCGGGCTTTCATTTTTGCTAAAACAAATTATGTAAAATAATGGTCACTACAAGGTGCTACCAAAAAAGGAATGTCCTTGTACTCATTCATGTTTCAGTTTGTAGCTCCAAGCTCTGTGGCCCAGACAGTGATGTTTATTGAATCAAATATAGAAAGAAGTATAAAGTGGAAATGTTAAAGCAACACAAGCTTCACAAACCTTCCATCTGCAAGTCTGTCCATGGGCAGTTTTCTCCACCATTTTCTTTTTTCAAAATTTCCAGAATTTTGTGAAAAAGAGACTGGTTCCTCTCTGACAGTGGTCTGCAAAAATTATATGCATCAAAGTTAATGAACAGACACTAATCAGAAGTATGAGTGTTTCACTCAAGTGATCAGTAACCATGTTTTTCCACTGAAACAAAGGAAAACGTTTGCATGATAATAGAGCACAATTCACAGAGGATTTAAGTTGGGTACACCAACATGCATGGCCTGCTCTCTCTCTCTCTCTCTCTCTCTCTCTCTCTCTCTCTCTCTCTCTCTCCTTTTTCAGTGTTTTTACAACAAAAACATTTTAACTAAACAAAAAAAAAAAACTGAACCATGAACAGCTTCTCAGGCCAAGATATTTTCAATAGTTGACCAATTCCCAAATATTTCAATCCCATGAACCCTGATCAAGACAATGAAGAACTTTTGATAATTGCTCACAGTGCTAAGGAAATCAAAATAATCTCTACATACTCTTCAGTAACAATGAAGCCTTGTGTCATTTTCTTTTCTATCATCTTCTTATATACAAACCGAAACCTCTTCTGAAAGATACAAAAAAATACACCTCACAATTAAATGAATGAATTGTTCCTGCCAATAGGAGATAACTTGATAGTATTACTAGTCATTTAAAGGGGTAGTATCCTGGGACTTTGACCATAAATTTACTAAATCAATTTTCAGTGACTTTTTTCCTTCTTAAATTGATTCTGGGTCACTGCATTGAGAAAATAATCAATTACATTTTAACAGAAAAATGATCCACACCATGTTATTAAGGGGTTAATCTAAGATGCAAGGGAAGAACTTGAAAACGTCGAGTAGGCATTCATTTTAACTTGGCTTTGCGTAACCACAAACACTTGAGAATGGTTTCTGTGAGCTAAATTAAAATAGCCGTTTTGAAGAAAGTTTGGCCATTAATTTTTGTTTGCCATCAGTAGACAGGTCTCTTTTGCTTTCCAGATTTTTACTAACAATCCATGACACTGCCCCTTTAAATAATTGCTGAACATTTCCTTATAACGCTCAACCTAATGAAATTTTCTGTGTACCGGTATGAACCAAATAAAAAATAATCACTTGCTACATGTATGATCTAACTGCCCATAAATTGCAGGTATACAGGTTGCGAATTAGTTGTCGCTGACCACAAGGCAGGCTACAATTTTCATCTAATACATCTAAGAAGCCTTTAATTTTGTAAGCCCATCTAAGCCTCCTTTCAAGGTTAAGAAGTTTTATCTTTGAGTTAGGGTTAGGGTTTATACTTGGCAATAAGAAACAGCCGAGTACCCAGCTGATACCATGCTTTTGTAAGTTTCCTTTTTTTTTTTTCCCTGGTAAATCTTCCAAACAAGCCATGTCTATCCTCAAGCCAGAGTTAGGATAAAAATTAATGGCACTCGGAGCTGGGTGACGTGGGCTTTTGAGAATGACTAGCTATGGGAAAGAGTTTCAGCTGGATGAATAGGCACATAGTTAAGGCAACATTACTCTGGGGTAGCCCTGTCAGGAAAAAATTATCATTTGAGGGATTTTATTCGCATTTCTTTAAGCCCAGATTAGAGGGTTGTTTCGAAATCACGCGTACTCCCTGGTATTTTTTTTTGTCTTTTTATCACATAACCCCGAAATCAATATGCAAACCCTAAGAATGATTACTAGAAGGTTTGCTTTAAGTTCGAAGGTAATTTAATGGTTACTTACACCAAAAAGATCGAGCAGAAATCGCCTGCAGAGCCACGTGTGGAAAATTGTCGCACCTCTGTCGATGCTCAACTATGGTTTACCGACTGTTCGACCGTATTTAAAAGCATACGATTAAATTGAAGGGATGAACAATAATATTTATGTACCCCAGGCCGGTTGTTGTTATATTGGAAATCTACCTAAATTGTACGTAACGTTAGCGCTGGCGTTGTAGAGCGGGATCAATGTTTGAAGGCACAATTCTTCCGTGAATAAAGCCTCAGCTAAATTTATAATGATTCTATGTTAACAAAGTAGAAATGATACTTACTCTTAAATCGTTTGGAACTTCTACATTGGACTGTGATCGTCCTTTCCTGCGTCTGCTTTTGTGTACTGTCTGTTGTTGACGTTCCAGTTGATTTCTCAACATTTCATTTTCGTTTCGAAGGCTTGCATTCGCCTCTTCCAATTTCTTCTGTCCTTCTTCAATCAACTCAAGCCTCCTATTCATCGTTTCCATCAACACAAGTTGTCTTTCTTGAAGTGGATTTGATGGATCCATAGCGAAAATCAAAAAAACCCAACGTAAGTAAACTCTCTGAGGTAAACACACGCCGCTTACATGTAGATCGATGGCAAGTGAAATGCACGTGTGGCTTGTCTCCCGGGATGCATAGGATTGGCTACCATACATTCATGACGTCAGAGTGTTTGTCGCGCAAGAGAAACAACTCTTTCGCGATCGCACTTCATAGCACAATGCTGTGTTTGAGCACTAGTATTAATGATGAGGATTCGCAGATTTCTTCTTTGGGTTTCGAAAAACCAGCCTCCCTTGATTTTCTTGCTAACAAATGCGATGCTTGTGGGAAATCCTTTCGTCATTCATCTTCTTACCGACGTCATTTGAAAACTCCATGTCGATCTCGAAAGCGACGTCGACTATGGCTTCCTGAGGAAAGTGACAACGAAGAACTAGAAGATGGTGGCGTCTCAGCTTTATTGGATGCTTCTCTGAGTGAAAACATTGGTAAGTTTTGCATGTTCCGGGAACGTGAAAACAATTAATCCTATGACAGGGTCGTAACGAGGTATGGGATCACATAAAAAGGGCCGGGATCAGGGACCACAGCCCTAGGATCTGGAATCACAACGCTCGGGATCAGGATCAGCAGTATTTTTCATGGAATGAAGGGATCAGGCATCAAATTTTTGCGGGTTCAGGGATCAAGCCTATTGACGATTGCTTGTCTCCTTTTTATTCCCTATCAGATGATTGTCCAGAATTTGGGAGTGTGAACTTTATGAATCAAGAGTCTTCTGATTAAATAGATACAACAGCAAATGCTGAGGTATTCAGTCATTCCTATTATTTTTAAACTCTAAATCTTTTCCTTGGTAATGTCAACAATGATGCTTAATTGACTTTTTTTATTTATTTTTTATTTTTTTTAATTTAAAGGGAAGGGCATTCCAAGAGGTCTTTGAAAGTGAATCGGAGAACAACGACATACCCAAGTCTAGTGACCAGAATGATGAAATCAATACATTTGATGATGAAATCAATGAAGATAGTTCACTTCATTGGAAGGAAGAAGACATACAAGGGCTTATGCAAGATCTTCATGAACCTCTCCCAGACCCTCCTTATGAACAACCAATTTTAACTCGCATCAATTTTCTGCTACGTTGGCTGTGCTGTTTTATTTTATACTGGCAAGTTGTTACTCGTGTTAGTGATACAGCAGTGGAGTGGCTTCTTTTATTTCTCGGAAAGTTCTTTGAAAGTTTGGGGAAAGGATTGGACTCTGAGCTTTTGAAGAACCTTGTCCTTTTTTTTCCAACGAGTATGTATATGTTGCACAGGATCACTATGGTGCAAAGAGATGACTTTGAAAAATTTGTTGTCTGTTCAAAGTGTGCAGAACTATATCACTTGGATGAATGCTTGGAAAGAAAATTTGGAACAGTTCTCCCAAAGCATTGCTCCAACATTCTGTTCCCTCTTGGCAAAGCTAAGCACTGTGGAACTAAGCTGGTTAACAAAGTCATCCTTAAAAATGGTGCCACTAGATTTTACCCAGTGAAGGTTTACCGCTGGAAGAGTATTATTAGCCAGTTAGAAAGTATTTTGCAACGAACAGGAATTCCAGAAGTTTGTGAAAAGTGGCGGACAAGGCTAGTTGAAGACGACATACTTGCAGATGTGTATGATGGGGATATATGGAAGAGTTTCAACTGGAAAGATGGAAGTGACTTCTTTAGTTTGGAACGCCGCTATGGGTTAATGCTAAATGTAGATTGGTTTCAGCCATTTAAGCGCCGAAGTGATTATTCAGTTGGTGTCATTTATTTTGTTATCATGAATTTGCCTCGTTCAGAAAGATTAAATTTGAAAACGTCATCCTTGGAGGTATTATTCCAGCACTGGACTGTGAACCAAAGCTGCACACATTTTTAAACTCATGTGTAGATGAGCTAAATGGATTGTGGAAGGGAGTTCGAGTCACTACCAGCCTCTCTACAGTTCCGTTAAAAGTGATTGCTGCTCTTCTTTGCGTTGCAGCAGACATTCCTGCCACGCGTAAAGTGTGTGGCTTCGTAGGACATTCTGCAAACAGAGCCTGCTCAAAATGTTTCAAGTTTTTTGGTGGTGGATTTAAACAAAAGAAGGACTTTTCAGGATTATAGTGATCGCCTTTCATGGCTAAAGAGGGATGGACTGACTCACAAGAGAAACTGCGAAAAACTTC
>BLFP01004315.1:130816-133316 GCA_014634505.1 Montipora efflorescens | reverse complement strand
TACAACTTAAATCAAGGTAAAAATAGAAAACTCAAGTCAACGTCCCCAACTGAAATCGGAGCCCGAAGGGACGTGCACATGTGCTTTTTGTACCGTGCAGTTGTTGAAGAGGGATCCAAGAAAGCTGCTTGACATTCCTGTTTTCATTGCACTGTGCTCTTAAATTTGGGTGCTGTCATTTATCGGATTGCCAGAAAAAAAGGAATTTTCGACATTGACTTCTAGAAAGGACATCGCTGCACTGCTGATGCCGAAGGCCGTGTATTGTAGTGCGCCAAACTCTGCTCACTGTGGTGACCGGGTATCGCCATAATATGGCGATTTTGTTTTTATTTTATTTTATTTTATTTTTATGGAATGCAATTTCAACATTTACACTACTTACAGTACTAAGATTACACTTACATTTATACTTACAATATACTTGCTAATTATGCTACTTATTATTTTTTTCCTAATTGTAATTACACAAACAAAACAAATAACAAATATAGCTAACAATAAAATAAGTAAGTAAGTAAATAAATAAACTACAAAAGCGGTGCCCAAGTTGTTTCAAATTTATTGAGTGACTTGTTTTTTATAGCTATCGTACGCAGGACGTCTAACTTGCTATTTAAACGTAAAAGAAAGCACTCAAAGCTCAGCTTGTTATCGCAGACACTTGTTGTGAAGATGTAATATTTGACGATAATAAGAATGTAATTGAGCACTGTCTTATTGTTCGCATTTTGGTGCCAGCCAAATAAAATCGCATTTACTGATAGGACAATTGTTTCAGAAAATTTTTCTTGCGTAAATTTTTCCTAAAATAGGAGCGATTCGCTGCAATTGTATAACATGTGGACAAGTAATTGTTTTTCTAACTTGCACAAAGAGCAGATGTCATCATCTACAAGGCCAGCGTGAAATAAACTGGAGCAAGATAGCAAAATACAGTCAACTCCCACCTTGCGGACACCTCACTATTACGGACAGCAGCTAAATCCCCAGTGAAAGTTACAGACGTTTGACTGAAGTAAACTCCCGCTATTATGGACTCTCGGTATTACGGACTTACGGACGCTTGATTGGGTCCCAACGTCACAATTTTTTTGTTTTCTCTCTCGTTATAGCGGACACCGAGCAGAATCTTGGAATATTTGCACACATGTCAAGTCTATGTTTTCTGCTTTTTTGATTCTTAGAGGGGAGTTTAAGGTTGCTAATGAATTTAGTCTCCTTGGCGACAAAGTGGGGGAAGTTGCAATTCAAAGGAGAAGTACACAGAGCCGATTGTAACGATATTTCAAGACAATGTGATCGCTGATGCAATCAATAGCTGATGTTCAGGGTTTTCCTTGAAATTTTTTCCTTTTAGAAATGTAGATTACTGTACTTCAGTACGGTAGGAAACCAAAACGATGCATATGTGGACATTGCTGCAACATATGCTGATTGTTTTTACGAACTTAGTACTGTACACAAAGGGTATGTAACTCCTGTTCTGTTAAGTTCTGCTCTGTTTGTAAATAAAGTTCTGACGCTCCTTACGTGCAATAACGGGTCTGATAAAAGATACTGGAGTTCATGAAAATGAACACAGATGTGACCCCCTTCTGTAAATATGGTTTAAAATAAAAATTCTCTTGCACCCTGCTATTACGGACACTAAATCGTGGTCCCCAGGGTGTCCGCTGCAACGGGAGTTGACTGTATTATGTATTATTTTATACTGGAAAGCAATAAGCTTCGTTTCGTCTGTAACTAAGAAAAGGAGTAAGTAGACGTCGTGAATGTTCTCTTTGGTGAATCCGTAGTTTAGAACTTTGTTTTCATTTGTTGGCGATATAACAGTTTTATCAAGGATGTTTTTGTATGCAGTTCGAGTGCTAGGATATGTTGTTGGGATGGAAGTTTCGGGAGAAGCGATTAGTAAACGTCTGTTTAAATTCTGAATTGATCTTTTCCACTCGATTGGAATAGCATTTATAAGACCGTGGTACAAGGTGAATGGTGTATCAATGTTAAATTTTTGCTTGAAGTCGGCCAAAGAAAGAAACTCCTGGTTTACATTTAGTAGGCACTGGACCTGTACAGTAGCATGATGAAACCAGCTTTTGTAAAATAAAGCTTTTTTCTCAACCAAAATGTTTTGGTTGTTCCAGATAATTTCATGTTCTGGGGTTATTCTATTACTTGGGGGCATCAGTAATTTGTAATCCTGCCAGTACCTCAGTACAAAATGGTAAAACGTAGGGAGATTTTTAAGGTCGATTAGTTTAAAGTCGTAATCACAATTTGTTAAAAAGGACACACCGCCACATTGAGTTAAAATTTGCTCTGGAATTATTTTCCAAGAGGCGCCACTTTCATCTTTTATTCTGTTGACCCAGGCTATTTTTAAAGCCTTCTCCATAATTTCAAAATCCATCATTTTCAATCCGTCATGTTTCCTTTCGGTAATTATTGTTTTCTTCTTTATTTTGGCAGGTTTGCCTTCCCAGATGAAATTGAAAGC
>BLFP01004315.1:126766-130799 GCA_014634505.1 Montipora efflorescens | reverse complement strand
GAGCAGGGACGTGCTGTAAATAATTTTAGATAAGCCTAGAGACTTGACAATTTTTATTCTTCTGATCAAAGTGAGATTTCGTCGTCTCCACGCATTTAGAACTTTTTCTATGCTTTGGATCTTTTCCTCAAAATTTAGCCTGTTAGAATGTTCATCATAAGAGAAATAAATGTACACCCAGGGCCTGCACAGACTCCTTTGGACATTTAAAATTGTATGGGGTTTCTCGCCAGTTTCTCCAAGAACCTAGCCATAAAGCCTCGGTTTTAGAGTTATTGATTTCCAATCCACAGTTTGTTTTGAATATTTCTAAAAGTTTCAATAATTGGGTTACTGACTCCCGGTCACGAACAAAAACCGTGGTGTCATCAGCGTACTGCGTGATTTTAATTTCTTTTTGGCCAACGTTTATGGCGTGGCCCTGGCAAAAAGCTCGATTCCAATCACAAACAGGAGGCCCGATAACGGGCATCCTTGTCTAACCCCCCATTGTAGGGGGGAAAATTCAGATGCGTGGCTGTTGTTTATAACACCGCTTGAGACT
Organism: Montipora efflorescens; assembly: GCA_014634505.1. Lineage (NCBI taxonomy): Eukaryota > Metazoa > Cnidaria > Anthozoa > Scleractinia > Acroporidae > Montipora > Montipora efflorescens. The sequence goes on along the minus strand of BLFP01004315.1, from coordinate 130,255 downwards.
TGGTGTTATAATATAGCAAACCAGTTTAGCAGATCAGGACCAAAATTGAAGAGCTTTAGGGCAGCGTTAATATAATTCCATTCAATTGTATCAAAAGCCTTCCGAAAATCCAAAAAAATTGCGATTCCTGTTTTTTCCATAGTTTTTGTGTAGGACATATTGTCTTGTATTACCTTTGGATGCTGGCGTTTGACCATTAGGTGATTGCGGTGGCCCTGACGCTGTGCTTTGTGTAGGCTTTCGACATTTCGGCAGCCCTGCTGATGTCCTTCATCATGCCGTCGAGTTTGTTGACACCGATTGGTCTTGCATCGTACCAAACTTCCTCGTATTTCCAGTGCTTCTTCAGATATTGAAAAATGCATCGCATTTAAGCTTTAACTTCGCCAGGTAAATCTCCATGACATTGTAACCGTCGTTTTCTTCAAGTGTTTCATACATGTACATCCTTGCCAACTTTTCATGGCTCGAGACGTCCTAAGTCCACCAGAATAATTTTTGTTTGCTTCATCGTGCACCATTGTGACGAACTTTCTTCTAGAGGCATCAACTACAAATTTGAAACTTGACCTTTCGAGTTTCCTCTGGCCTTCTCTTCCTCGCCGACAAAAGAACAGGACAACACGAAAGCACACATTTTGAAGTAAGGTAAGAGGGCTGGTAAGTGCAATGGCTTGAGAAGTTTTAAGCTTCTTTAAATCTTCATCTTCAATCGCTGTCTTGTGCCTCACATTCTCCTTTCCTTGGCGCTTTAAATGGACAATCTGAGCATTCAGCATCTCATTTGATCTTTTGAAACGTGGATCAGAGCTCAGGTTCAAACCTTGGTTAAAAGGAGGCCCTTTTAGGTACCTCTCAAAGGAATGTCTGAATCCAAGAAGAGTACATTTACTGTACGGCTCTCCCGCTTTCTTTCTTGCCTCGGCGTAGAATCTGCAAAAATTTAAATCTAGTTGTCCTACCGTCATTTGCTCAATTGGCGTTTGAATCTTTTTTTCTTTGCACCAAGCTTTAATTAAAAGCAAAAATTTCAATTAATCAAACGTTTTAACTCATATTGCAAACTCTTGAATAAAAAAGAAACTTTTTATAAACTGCTATCACTTAATTAACCGGCAGACAAAAAGTTGTTACGAACCGCATCTCTGAAATGTTACCTGACCGACAGACCTGTGTTTGCTATGTTCACTGTTTCTGTGTCGGCCACAAATAAAACGAAATGTTTTTATAGTGGAATTATTTACCTTTGAATGTGTTAATCGACCAGTTTGGTAGTTGTTTTGTTCTTGCTGCATGCTTTTCTTCTAAGATGGTCTGCATCTCGGACTCACTCAAGGTTGCGAAACGATTAGGTGTCACTTGTTTGCTTGCATCCTTTTCATTTGCTCCCTTTTTGGGGTTTAAAAATTTTAACCCCAGAGAAAAATTAGGAAGCTCTTCCTCATCAACCGGTTGGCTTGTAGCCATTTTAAGCTAAGGTTTCCTCTTTTTCCAACGCATATAAAAAGTCACTCATGTCAAAAATATCTTTTCTCGAGCTGTTAGTCTGCTGGTGTACTCCGGGTGAACTTTATTGTTTATAAATACTGGATTTGCCAGCACAAAGGATAACTCTATTATCTACAAATAGTACATTTACAGCCCAGGTCATCTTCATTGTTTGTAAATAATGGACATAAAAACATAAATTTACACTCAGTGAGGTAAAATTTCATTATTCATAAATAATGGCTTTACATGCGAGTTGGAGTTATGATATGTAAAGAATGACAGACTGATTTATAAATAATTGAAGTTCTCTAATTCATTTTTTATGTATAATTCATTTCGTGATTTAAATTATTTGTAAATCAGGACGTGCTTAAAAGAATTATTTGCATATCATGTGACAAGTTTTGCGTGTTTTTTTTGTGGCAGTTAGTTTCTTTCTAAATAAGGGAAAAATGTCACAAATTTGTTCTACATAATTCTTTTACAAATTGTGGGCCATAATTATAAGTCGAAAATATGCTGATATATTTTATGTACATTTATCCTGGAAATGTACATGGGGAAAGGTTGAAAGTTACCTTTAAAGGTAGTTTGATTTATTAGCTTTATGATGACGCAAAAGCAATTTGCCACTATATTGGAGTACTGAAAATTAAGAAGGAAACTAGAGGCCATTTGACTATTTTCCCCAAGAAAGCACCCAACAGAACCACCTTTCATGCTCAAAGTGTGCATTAATCACAACACGGTTGTCTGCAATTTCGCTGCCCTTGGAAATAAGTGACTTCTGTCAAAAGAAGGAAGATATGTGGCAATAGAATTCCAGTCGGTCATCTTCAGTGTTGAACCAAAGGACATGAGGAATTATTTTTTTGTCATTGCGCATGGAATACTACATGTTTGCACAGCGAAAAATTATCACTGAAAACAGTGTTAACGGGAGGGACGCATTGCGTATGTGTCGTAGTGCAGTGACACAGCGCTGTATAATTACCAACTGAGCTGCCTTTTGTCTTCCAGGTGATTCAAGCTATCTTTGTGTAATATGTATCTCTAAAAGTACATGATATTGTTTTGGTACTATAGTGCAATGGTAGATGGCTAAGCTAAATAGCCTCCTGAGAAGAGATGTGGTTACTAGTAAAATACTAAATCCTAGAAAGATTCAGGAAAATAAAAGGGAATCGAGAAACATTGGCTTGGAGGATGACATGTTGATCATTTTCAAGTTCCCTTACAACTTCTTTTCACCACAAGTTTGAGCGTCTGCTCTAAGCATGTCACAGCGTTTTAAGACTAAAGTTCACTAAAGTTAAGCCCTGTCTGGCAGGGTTAGTGTTTGGATGGGTAACCTCAAAATATACGACTTGTGGTCAGAAACATAGGACAGAAAATTCTTTTTTTTTTAAATAGAATTTTCGGTCCTATGTTTCTGACCACAAGTTGTATATTTTGAGGTCACCCATCCAAGCACTGAGCAAAGTATAGATTTAGCCTGCCTTATGCAAAACAAATATTGATGCAAAAGTAAATAAATATTAATAAACAGTTTTTAGGAAGAGCACAAGTTTTCAGGAAGTGTCGATCAATAATAAAATATTTTGCAATCAGCAACAAAATTTGCAACATGAAAACAACTGAAAATTTGAACAGAGAATATTAAGAGTTACCATCGTGAAAAACATTTTGGGAGATTTTTGCTACATATTCATTTTTTCTATTGTACTTTTGGCTGCTGAAGTAAATCGCAAAATCAAAAGTGACATTGAACTCAGGGGGCACGGTGATCAAGTTACCTTGCATGTTTACTCACAAAACAAAGGACCGGGTTTTTGTGTTTGTTAGTTTGGTTTTTTTTTGTTTCAAGTGTTTTAAAGATTGACAAGAAATGTGCAAATTCAATACAAAGATCACAAGAGCCCAACTCTTGAGGTCGACCATTATTTCTGCAAAATCAAAAATTTACTCTTCTAGGTGAGTTATTTATCACCAGGTAAT
>BLFP01004315.1:115922-119256 GCA_014634505.1 Montipora efflorescens | reverse complement strand
CCCCCCCCCCCCCCGCCCCCTTTGGTAGACTTTTTATTTCTAAAATGGATATACAATATTTAGGTGACGAAAAGGCGCAAATCGGAAGAATTTTCAATACTTTGGCCCCTAAGACCACTGTTAGAAAGCTCACTGTTGAAATTTGTTTCGCATCAAAGTATTCTCGACATGACAATGTACTGAGTACCCTGGGTGTGACACACTGTGACCCCCTCCCCCCCCCTTTGAAAAATCCTGGCTACGCCCGTGTCGTAGGTGTATAAAATAATCATGTATAATTTTCAAAGTTTAAAAAACGTTTCTTTGATGGCATGAATGGACTTTATACAGCATACAAAATTTCTCTCTTTCTGGATCAATCACTTGAAAATCAGATAAACACGTTTTCAAAGGGCTTTTATTATTCCAAAGACTGGCAGCCGGTCAAAGTTTTAAAACGCTAAATCTTTTTATCATTGTTGCTTTATTGGAAAAAATGATATGCAAAAGCATGACTGAGAGAGGAGAGAATGTCGGCCCCCGGGATGCAGCAAATTCCCGTCACAGAGAAAGAAGGAGAGAGTGCGAGAGAATAGACGCATCACGTAACGGAAGTGTCACACAAGAACTGCTAGAAGCTTTTTTATTTTAATTCCTTCAAGTAAATCCAGCTCTAAAAGGTATTTTGAATAAAGAAATGCCTTTTAAGGGTGTCAGCAATTTACTACAGTGTAGCGAATTAGCGAACATTCATGAAGATTTGACCGAAGTGTGCAGGAGTTACAAAGTAATGGCTCTTCACCGGAAGTCCAGCTGCATCATGAACTTTCATTTTACTAGTGTCAAAACTCATGACGTCCTGTCCCCATACTCAACGTGAACATAGTTTTCGATTTGAAATGAATTTTTAAGCGCTAAACTGAATTTTTAAGCGTCTCCATAATTTAGATATCATAGTTTGGATTGTCCAATTTCTTTCCACTTTATACTAGAAGAGCTAAAAAAATCGGGCTGCCAGAAAATAGCCATACCGAATTAAGTTACCGCAAAATAATTTAGTGCCTCATCTAGTGATCTACAGCCGTAGCATTTTCATTTGTAAAAGCCAAGACAACAGCATACGCTTATATATGTAGTTTAGTTCTGTTGCCAAAAACAAACCAAGAGCACAAGCTGCTAAAAAAGAAAACAGTGATCATGAGTAAGAAGTGGTTATTCTATTAAACAAAGGAAAGTAACCTTGAGGATTTGCAATATTTGGTTGGAGAGTCAAAGGAGGTATGGTTTTCACCTTTTCGACAGTAAAATTTCTGGCTTGCTTAAATCCAAGGGGTACGTAGCCCAACAGCTCTGTCTGAATACAAGAAAAACCTACCACCATTGTGAATCTTACAATCACTCACGAGGTGGCAACCTTGAGCGGGAAATTTGCGGAAACCAGAGCACTTATATCGAGAATTGTGATTGGTTAAATGGAGATCCAATCAGACATATCTTTATCTCCCCGTGCTAACAAATGAAAACGAAAGAAAGCCTTTTTGTTTAGTTTCTGACAACATCGAATGTGTTTGAAAGTCGGAGATGCTGAAATGCATTAAGAAACGGTAAGAAAATTTTCAAAAATTGAAATTCTCTCCATCTGAGGGTGCGTCTTGAGCGTAGAGCGAAACAAAGTCTTAAAAACGGTTCAAAGTCGTATTTATCCGGGAGAATTGGTCACCTGTATGGGAGACTGGGAGATTCGTTCCATATCCAGGAGACTCGCAGATAATCCGGGAGTGTTGACATAAGTGCTGTTTCCCAGGACTTCATTTGCATGAAAATAGCCACATCCTTGCACAAATGAAGCAAAAAATGCATCAGGATAGCCCACCCTCCCACCCAGGTGTCTATATTTTTCCGCAGGAGCTCCTGGCCTTGTGCCTACGCCAAGCGTTCGTAGCGATGTTCCTTTCTTGAGCCTTTGATGTCGGCTCTCCCATCATATCTACTCTAATTCTTAATTCTTTTCTATCGAAAAGTTGGTTGTCTTCCCGCAAAAAGACTCCTTGATATTTATTTACATTGAGCTTGTGGCAATGAAGAATGTCAGCCCTTCTCTTGTATATTAACAAGAGGAGGGCTGTTTTTTTTTGTCCATTGACAAGAAGACATGTGCTGTCTGTCCAATGTATCTTTATTTATGCCTATATAATGTGATAGACATAGTTACAGGGTAACGTTGTGCGATATCAATTTGCAGATGTACACATATTGACAGGACAAAGTTATGATAAGTTGACTTTTTCAATGTCTTTTCAAAGTCAAGTTTTAGCGCGTGCGCACTAAGTAAAGGTTAACGTAACACATGTGCACTAGTCATCTCTGAATTGTCAATCATCTAAGGAACATCCATGTGAACTTTGGTAGGTATAGCTATTAAGGCTTTTGAGATATATGCTATTGAAAACAGGACAATTTAAGTGAAAAGACAGAAAAGAACACATGCGCAATACGCGAGATTTAACGAAACTTATGCGCATGTGACGCCGCAGATATGGTGAAGGGATAGCTTAGTGGTATGTACATGTTGAAACGACAAAGACGTTATGCATTAACTTTTAATATGAGTGTTGATAGTCGAATTTCAGGACATGCGTAGTCACTGTCGATTTACGTAAGAGATGTGCATGAGTAATAATTTAATTGTCAATAATCTGAGGAATGTGTATGTGAACTTTGGTAGGTATAGCTATTAACGTTTTTGAGATATGGGCTATTTAAAACGGGACAGTTTAAGTGAAAAGGCAGAAAAGAACACATGCGCAGTACGCAAGATTGATGCGCATGTGACGTCGGACATATGGTGGAGGGATAACGTTGTCGTATATCAAACTTGAAACATGTACCTGTTGAAATGACAGAGATGTCATTCATTAAGTTTTGTAATGTTACTATTGAGAGTCGATTTTCAGGACATGCGCAGTAACTGTCGATTAACGTAAGACATGCTCATGACTTATTATTCAATTGTCAATAATCAAGGGAATGTGTATGTGAACTTTTGTTCGTGTAGCTATTAGTGTCTTTGAGATATGGGCTATTTAAAACAGGACAGTTTTAGTGAAAAGGTAGGAAACAACACATGCGCAGTACGCTAGGTTTAACGGAATTTATGCGCATTTGACATTGCACATATGTTGGAGGGATAACGTCGTATATCTTATTTGAAACATGCACATGTTGAAATGAAAAAGATATCAAGCATTAACTTTTGTAATGTTACTATCAAGAGTCGATTTTCAGGACTTGCACAGTAACTGTCGATTTACGTAAGACATGTGCATCAGTCATAATTCAATTGTCAATTATCTAA
>BLFP01004315.1:100922-108422 GCA_014634505.1 Montipora efflorescens | reverse complement strand
ATCTCGGAAAAATAGTAGGATAACAACTGAACATTCGTCTTTTTGTTTTGGACTGCGGGATTGGCGTGAAGGTTTTCTCCTATGATACTTAAATTTGAGCTGTAATGATTGCGGAGCTGCCAGAACCTCATTTAAAAATTCCTAAGTACAATGTAATTAATTTGCCGGATATTTTGCATAAGATACTGGTTATCACAATTCTTCACACAAACTGTTCGAAGCTAAAATTGCTTTTGTTCCCCATCTCCCCCAAAGTAAAAAAGAAAAGATTTGCCTGTAACTTTGTTGCTAAACAGAATTTAATGAAGTAATTCAAACTAATTGACATAGCATGACTTCACTTCGGGCCTCGAGCAGGCCGTCAATGCACGCAAGTTGTTTGTGTGCTGAACAAAATTATTTAGGTAGTGTAAACTTAAGCGAACGTTGTTGGGCTTTCCAATGCATGACGTTTACCGCGCACGACTTGCGAATAAAACTCGTAAGCGGCTTAACTGTGGTTGATGTGTGTTCTAGCTCAAAATAAAATGCATGCTGTGAGTGTTGAAAAAGGCAACCAGAGAACAAATTCCCTCGTGGCAGATTAGTTAATTAAATTTCACACGTTTGTGTAATTTGGAGATATAATTCAATGTGGCGTCTGTAGCAACGATGGGTTCCAACAGTGAACCAAGAAGTATCCTATGTGGGTCCTCATGTTTTAACAACATGGCAGTATTGACATAAAGTAGGTAAGTTAATTTGTAATATTAAGACGTTCGTGGTGGCAAAATTTCTGGAACAAAATCCTTTAATGTAGGTCATTTCCATTTGTCATTAAAGAGGTCGGCAGTTTTGTTTTTAATTGCGATGTATCTTACAGTCATAATGTTCTCTGGAAGTTGTGTCTTAAACAGTGAGAAAAGTAAAGTTTGTTCATACAAGTTATATTTGTAAATAAAGTATTTTGCCACCAGCAAAGCCAAACTTAGGGGTTGATGGTGTAGAAAAGAGTTTAGTCTGGTAAATAAATGTTTTCACTGGTGACTTGCGACCACCAGTCAAATAATTCACTCCAAAATAAAGCTACATGGGAACACTTTAAAAACATACAGTATGCTGGATTGTATTCTGTTCTCTTTTACATAGTTGGCATACATCATCAGATATTATGTTACCCTTTTTGAGTCTGTCTCTAGTGTAAATGATGTTGTGATTTATCTTGAATTGAAGCATTATTAACTTTGTATTTTTGGTAACAGAAAAAGGCTGGTTATATAATTTTTGGATTTCAGCAGGCTCCACTCCATAACTAATGATTCGGTACTCATTGGTGGGTGGCCGGAATTTGTTCTTAACAATTATTTTGTGCAGAGCGACGTTGGAAAGATTTTCTTCAGTATCGTACCAGTTCTGTGTCCTTATTTGTTCCTGGCCATAGTTAGGCGGAAGTTTCCATTTATTTTTCATTGCACTGAGAAGACCATAGTATGTAATGAAACTATATTTAACCTTGAAAATATTAACAAATTCTTGATACGTTAGGAATTTTCCACTCTTGGAATTTAAGAGAATTGTTAACGTTTCTAACACCTGCCTTGCACCATGCCTCATAAAATATTGGCTTAGTTTTTATACCATGGTTGTTCCATATTATGACATCATATGATTATCGCTTCCAAATTTTCAGTTCTAATAGATTATTGTACTACCCCAAATACCGATTAGCTTTAATATGATACAATTGATCCTATACAAAAAATAGCGGCGTGACAATTTCATTATTTTGCCTCCACTACTTAACCGGACACTCAAGCTAGGTGATATATGGGCGCGTTGGCCAGGCAAGCCACCGTGCAGTTTATTAAGCATTGGGATAGTTACAATAATATTAATACATCAATTCTAAAATAAAGAGAAAAGCAATGCACCAGAGCCGGACACGAGAACCCCTAAAAAACCAGCAGGTGGAAAAAAGCGGAGAACGTGTACCCCCTAACAAGGCAGTCGTGCGACCCTCGGGGTTCTAGGGTATTCTAATTGAAAGACACTACTTACTATGTAAATGAACACTATCATATACCGCCTAACGAAGGCATTAAACACTAATTCAGCTCGATAGGATAAAAAACGAAACAGGACTTGTGCATGCGGCGAAGGCTGACCGAAGAATGCCTCACTCGCTAAACGATCACGTGACACTCCAAGTGCCTGCCGCTCACAACTAGGAATCTGCTACGTGACGGCAAAATATCAATTTATGCTAGAGAGATAGATGAGATCTATTTCAGTTTTTGTTGTTTTTATCGTTTCCCAACAATTTAGAATTTCCACATAGAAGCAAGGAATACTGTTTAAATTAAATTCTTTGGTTTTATAATTGCATGATAGTAAGAACTTAAAAGAGCCTGGGTGTCGAGTCATGTAATTTGGGATGATTTTCCGTGGCGCTTTTACAGTATGGTGCAAAAGTAATGTAAACGAAGTTTGTCAAAATTCGTCCTTTGTTCTCGTGAATTTTCCACGAAAAGTCATTTTCTAATTTTCGAATGATGTTTCGTATGGTTTGAAGCGAAAAATTCACGATCTTTCTCGAAAATTCGTGATAGCGAAATTCGAAGTAGCGAATTTTCAAGGGAACCCAACGAAAATTCAAAGCAGCCAATTTTTGTGACATAAATCTGCGGCCGCCATCAACAACATCGCTGAACAAAGCGTATATACGCATAAATAAACTAAAGTCGTATCGAAAATAGATCCAATAAACCGACAGTTTAATCGGCTGTTTCCAATGAAAAAAAAAAGATTGCCTCACAAGTATTTTGTTTTAGCAACTTTGATTTTGTAGTCGGCTTATCGATCGGTGAAACTGGGTGCGAATTCTGTTAATGTAACATTGTTTACAGAAGCCCGCTTTTCCAAAACAAACAACGCAGAAGTGAGACAGCGTTTGTAGACAAAAGTTTTATTTTATGAAACACTACATTTCGCTTTTGAATCAAAACTCAAAAGATCTCAAATGTCTTTTGCGTGGTTTTAGCCAGAGCAGTGCATGTCTCAATCCGTTCCAGAGGTCAGTCGTACAAAACAGTCTTTGGATGTCTTACTTTGTATACTGAATCCTTGCCAGGTTTAAAAATAAGTTTGTTTCAAGCATTTTCTTCTTTCATATCGACTGTAAGCATCCACCTCAGTGGCTTGTATTTAAGCCCATCCACGGTGCAATGTCTTTTGAACGCTGTTGACAATTTTGGAAACTTATGAGCCCACAGTAATTTGGCCTGCAGTACAGATGTAGCATACGTAGCACGTCATGTACAGGGAAAGTGAGGCGTTTCCGAGAATTGAGTATTTACATGTACGTGTATAACACGTTCGTTTTGCCCTCTGCATGGGGAAAGGTAAACTTGGCACAAGGCAACCTCGTGAGTTTCAGGTTAGAATAGCTAAGCGAGCGAAGGAGCTGCGAAGTTTTAGGCCACCAATCGTCCTTCTTCCGGCGGGTTATGAATAAACCAAACGATGGAGCGGCAAAAGCAGCCAATTACTTTGGTTTTAGTTTTGGTATCACTACGGTTTGAGATTCGCTGAGTAGTCAGTCTAATTGGTAAGTTTTAAGACACTTGCTTGAAAATCACTCCAGACTTCTGGGGTTTTGGTTTTTAGACAAGAAAGAGGCTTGGAGAATAACGAAATAATAATAATAACAGTAACAATAGAAAATTATTTAAAAACTGTTCATTCTTATTTATTTTGTCACAGCCAACTAAAGATTACAAAATCACGATGAAAACTGAGCTTACCATTTCGCTTTGTAAAATACACTTACTCAGAAAACGTTCTTAATAAATACAAATTCTGTCACGTTATTATCTACCCTGCGAGCGGAGTCTCTTTCGATCTTCCTAGATAAGTCGGGAAGAGGAAAGTAGACTCTTTTCGCTGCAACCATGTATTGTATTGAGCATGCATTAAAAGTTTAAATGTATTCGGTGTCAGTCACGCGTGACCAGTAGCCACAAAAGCACAAAATGAAAACAAACAGTCAGATATTTTCCAACAACTCTGGCAAACACACGACAATCAAGAAATCATTTCCTTGGAAACTCAAGATAGTCCATACTCTTAAAATACCATTTCATTTTTTTACTGAAAAATTTATAGGTTTCTGTCAGACTAGTTTCTGTAACCAACACACATAGGAAAAAATCGTGGGAATTCTAGTAACAGGTAAAATTGCCACACTGTTGTAAATTTCAAAATATTGTTGACGCGTGGCGATTGATCATGCGCAAAAATTAAAAAAAACAGGTTTGACAAGTCGAACCTGGACTGACTCGTTCAATTCTTTGGATGAGCGGCAAAGCAAAGAATGTGGAGTCGGCGAGCAGAGTCTACTTTCCTCTTCCCGAATTACCTAGGAAGATCGATAGAGACTCTGCTCGCAGGGTAGTTATTATCCCAACATGATGCCAACGATTCATGATAATCTACACTAAGCGACTGTTGTCATTTATTCTTAGGTTCTGGCATCTTTTTCCTATGCTGATTTTGCATTCCTCCCACATTTTAGCCATTTCTTCGTCATTTCGGCACTGGTGTGAGAATGATTTGATTACCTCAGTTGCAAACAAAAGGAATTTCTAAGTAAGCCTACATAACAGTAAAGTTCATTATGAAAATAGCTAACATTGCATCATCTTTTAGTCTACACGTTTAAATGTATTTTGTTTTCCATTTCTATGATGGAGTGAAATCAGGGATCAAACACCTGGAGCAAATTAGCCAGAACTTGTTTCCTTCAAAATATATTTTTTTGGTGTGTCACAGAACATGACTCAGTAAATTATATACCATAAGGAACTGAATGCAAGACATTGTTTTTGAAAAGAAAACATGTTGTGGTTGGACACTTGATTTTAAAACAAGTAAAATGGTACAGAAAAATAAAAAGCAGAGTGGCTAAAAACAAAACAGACCAAAAACAAAGTATGATACAACTGATATGCATGTATCTTGCTTCACTTACCTTTTATAGCAGAAATTATCATTGGATCCAGTGGCGCAAAGTCTCTGGTCCCATGAACTGTAGAGCGCATCAAGGTTGTTTTAGGAAATAACTTGTCTGCCAAGCGGAGAGCCATCCCTGATGGTTTAGATGCTGCTTTGACAAAAATGTAGCCATTTCTCCCTAGTCGTACGTTTCCAGATCCACCAATTTCAACCGTATCTATATGAAGAAATAAAAATCAACAGGATAACATCAACATCAACCTCAACCTATCAACTTGAAACTCAGTTAAATTAACCACAAGAAACTGGGAAAGCTAACAGATGGGAATACTGCAAAGTATCAATGATAGCCTAATGGTGCTCATATGTCATCAAGTGTCCAAATTAGATACGAACTAAGCACTCTGACCTGAAGAATGGCTAAAAGCGTGAAACGTCATGTACAGAAACATTTGACACTTTAACCGAAACGTTGCCAAATTTCCTTTTTAATGTTTTATCGCCTATATTGTCATGATGCATCACTACGAAGATATAGGCATATTATGGCATCTTTGATAGCCAAACAAAGATAATAAAATACAGTACCGCTCAAAAGTAAGTTACCACCTCGCGTCACGTTTCCTGCGCGACGCGATTCGCGTAGCACGAGAATAATCGAAGCGTAAATTTCTGGCATATATTAGGAACTAATGTGTTACGCGAAATCAATCAATTTCGTGTATAAATTATCTCTTCAGTTGCGCGAGTAAGCGAAGGCGATTTTTGATTTGTTAAATTGTATGGGAATTGTCTAAATTGCAAACTGCGAATTTGCGAATTGGAGACGACGTTTAAGCTACAGTAAACATGCATCTGGTTTACAAGCGGAAATTCCGATGAAAAATAAATTCTTCACATGCGAATAAGCGATGATTTCGTTGAAACATCGACCATTTGGTGGAAAAAATTCGGCGATCTTCTGTGTAAAGTTAATACATGTAAATGCGTGGAGTTGACTTCAAATCGATCCATGCAAGTTTCTTTTCCACACCTTAAATCGATCGTCGATCATGTGTGGGTCTGATTTTCTTCATTTGTTTGGAAATTAGCGACAGACTGTCACAATATCAATAAAAAAACCCACGTCGAAATTGCCGTAAGGAGACGACGTTTAAGCGTCAACAAAAACATGAGTCTAGTTTACAAACGAAAATTCCGATGGAAAAAAAATTCTGCATACAGGGTATTTCTAAAACTCATACACGAATAAGCGACGATTTCGTTGAAACATCGTCCACTTGGTGGAAAAATTCTTACAAAAACAATGTCCATTGCGCGTTGCTAAAATTTCTTGCCAACTTCAAACCTTTTGAAGTGTGAAATTTGAAACATACATTCTTTAAATATCCGCAAACATTGAAAACAAAACTTCATGCGCAATGAAAGGATGAATTTGTTCTCAACGCTCACACACGAACATTAACAGCAACAAATAATAATTACACAGACTAAAACTACAATTAACTTTACCCCAAAACATCCTTTCTACATAACAACAATGTGATGATTATTTATAGCTACAGTCAGCAGTGCTGTTAGCGTCCACAATCTTAAGTTCGCACTCGATAAGGCATTACTTATCTGAAGCGTTTCATGCTTTGACCATCGGGTTAAAATTTGCGTTTAAAATTTTCACAACGAGTCTTCAAAGGGAAACACAAACCAAGGATTATTATTATCTTGAAACGCGTAAATAATACGAGAACTTACTTTCCTTACAAAAGCGCTTGATTCACGGTTTGGAAATTGCCACATATTTACATACGAAGATACTGCAATTTATCATAGGCATATTTTCTTCGAAAATTGGCCTTTCACAAACACTTTCCACGGTTAAAATTTGAAACAAAAGGACAATTAAAATCGCGCGCGAGCGTGAAGCCACTGCACTTACAGATTTCTTACCATCGCGCGCGACGCGATTCCTGTAGCGCGCGACGCAATTCGCGTCGCGCCCGAGAGTGGTAACTTACTTTTGAGCGGTACTGTACCTGTCAATTCAGTATTAAGTAACATGTCTACATCTGCCAGTGGTGTCCTCTGTAGTGACTGGACTGTCTGAACTGGGTACTCTGCATTCTTCTGCATTGTTTGGACCTGAACTGAGTGCTCTGTATTCCTCTGCACTGACTGAACCTGGCTTAAATGAGGATCAGGTGTTGAAAACCGCAATGGAGGGGGGCACTGTGAGGTTTGATTGGGGACTGAAGATGCTGGAACAGATGTCATCAGGTTCAGGATCTTGTCAAGCTTGGCTTCCTGCCTTGCAAAGGAACACTCAAGCCGTTCCAGGATTGTTCGTGCAAGGCAAAGCTCTGTGGCTGCATCATTTCCTTGACATACCTGAGGTATATAAACTCATTGTAAGCATGTGATGTATAATAAATTTCGGGTACTTTTTACAAAGGAGTTTAAAGTAAGCCACTGCATTGTAAGTAATCTTAAGACTTAAATAGAAATTCCTTT
>BLFP01004315.1:86269-100820 GCA_014634505.1 Montipora efflorescens | reverse complement strand
GTGCCACTGTGAAGGGTATGGTTTTCAAGCTGTTTACTCTAGTGTAGAGTATATAAATTAGAGTGTTGGGTCTAGAATAGGGTATCATTTTTTCACAAAACTGACCAGTTGGTTGAAGACCTCATAGAAAAGAAAAACTGACAGTGATTTGGGGAGTTTACTCTAGTATAGGGTAGCAAAATCCAGCTGAAACTAGCTCTGGTATAGGCTAAGGGTTCCAGGGTCCAAGCAACACATCCCCACCCTAAAGTATCCCCCTGGGTAGTTAGTCTACATTCAAGATCCATACATTGGTATCAAACGACATATTCTAAGATTACATTAAGTTTCTCTTACAGTGTTGGGGGTCTTTCTCCTCTGTGACAGCTTTCTATAGAATGTCAAGTGAAAATAGTGTACAAAAGCAACATTTTTATTCTATGCTTACCTCTGTTACATTATCCAGACTCTGCATTGCTCTACTTATGAGATTTCCCATATCTGGAATTTCATTCTCTCCTCCATCAGAGTAATCTCCCAGATCAGCGGTAGTTGTAGGTGATGTTCCTTTGATAGGCCTGACAGGCTGAGGTGAACACTGAGAAATCAGTGTAACCAGTGGAGTATCATCGTCTGAATCGGAACTGTCTTTGGACGACTCAACAACTTGTTACTCTTTAGCTGGTGACGTAAGCTGCAAAATCTGTGAAATTTAACGAATATGCAAATTAGCGGCTTGTAATAGCACGAATACAAGAAATGTGCAGAAGAGCAACTTTTCGTGCACGTCAAGAACGATGGACTAAGCAAAAAAGGGACCACTGGTAGGCTACAAACGATACTGACATCTGCCAATTCATTTGGGTGATACTTGAGTAAAAAGTAGTTGAAAATACTAATTTTTTTCTGTGCAGGAGGTGATTCTGGGATCTGCGGATTAAGAGCAACAGGTGGTCAAATTCTTGCAGGAAAACAGTCCATTTCAAATTCACTCTTGTTGAAGGAGTTTGATGTGAAACAAATACTTATCAGCTTTCGCTTTACTTTGGCCTGACGCAGTTGCAGTGTCCCCTCCGATCTGGAAGATTCACGACTCGTTTCAAACGGGTAGCACTCTATCACTGCAGAGTACTCTTTTTTGGTCTTTCCCCACAGTACTTTAAAATTCTGTCCCTTCTTCAGTGGGGATGGATCCACAATGCAGTTGCGATAAACATCAGAATACTTTCCACGACTCCAGATGACACGAGCAATATTTTTCTCCATGAGGCAAGTTAACAGAAGGCGAGTAGTTTCGATTAAAGAAGATGATGAGTGGGAAGCGACAATTTCAATTTCGGACCTATTATAGTTCTCCGGAGCGTCAGCTGAATCAAGAATACTTCAGTTTCATCGGCTCACCGACTTCAATTATCATTATAATTTTCGAAAACAATAGTTTTGTGTATTCGCACATGCTATTGATATTATAATCTACAGCAGTCGCAAGTTCTCTAACTCATGGCCTTCAATTTTTCCTCTGAGAGTGAAATTTAAAAAAGCAATGGCGTTAAACTTGAATGAACTGCTTTCGAGAAAACACTATTTCCCAACATTTGCAAGACAAATAACTGTTTCGGAACGAACTTCGTCAAG
Organism: Montipora efflorescens; assembly: GCA_014634505.1. Classification (NCBI taxonomy): domain Eukaryota; kingdom Metazoa; phylum Cnidaria; class Anthozoa; order Scleractinia; family Acroporidae; genus Montipora; species Montipora efflorescens. Next base: position 99,206 of record BLFP01004315.1, on the reverse strand, counting down.
AAGCTCAGTATCTTTCGTCAGAAAGTGAACACCACGCTCGCAGCTTTTACGTTTCAAAACAGTTATTTGTCGGGCAAATGTTGGAAGATAAAAGTGTTTTCATGAAGGCGGTTCTTTCAAGTTGATGGCATTGTTCTTTTAAAATTTCACTCTCAAGGGAAAACAAAGGCCATGAGTAATTAGAGAGCTCGGAACGCTTAAAAGCTGAACTTTTAAACAGGCACTTGTTAGGAAAGAATAAATGAGAAAGAGAAGTCAGTTGAATTTCATTTCAGTCATTTCTACGTTTTTTACAGATGAACGGTCATTCAGGGAAAGCACTTAACACGCTAATTTGATGCCCTTAATGACTTTAATAAGGCTTATGTATTTTGCGAAACGAAACGAAACAGAACAAAATGAAAACAAATGAAGGGTAAAATAACACTGGAAGTGCAGAGTTTTGAAATGAAAGATCTGTATTTTGCGAAACAAGCTCTTTTCAGATCACAGCAAGCTTTTACCTGCTTCGTTACATTGGTAAAAGCTTTTCGTAAATATGCCTCACACTTCCGGTGTTTATTCTTCAATTTTGTTTACATCATAATGCGTGCTAAACCATGATCTCATTTGATATCATTATGTTACCCTTCATTTGTTTTCGTTTCGTTTCGTTTCGCAAAATACAGTAAGCCTTTTAAGAACATGTATACAATTTCTGGTCATACTAATTTTTTTGGGTAAAAATGTGACTATAACTCAAAAGAAACACGGAACATGTTTTCTACAATGGGATGCTCATTTAGTATAATGGAAGCCTTATATTTTTACTTTATTTCATCTTGAATAAATGGATGCAATGCAAGGACCTATTGTTGGTCACTGACTTTTATCAGATGTGGTGGCTCCTAAAAGAGCCGTTTTTAGCGACCTACAGTGCAATGTTGAATCCAAATTCGACGAAGCAGGGCGCGTTGGCTGCTAAAAGAGCCGTTGTATTTAATATTTCGTTGCGACGCCTTGAGCCTCCACCACAGCTGGAATTGCCTTGTGCAAAACGTGATCAATGTATTTTGCACACTTTTCTGGCGTGACTTTCTTTGTCCAAAACTTCTTGATTTACCATCCACCAGTTCTTGCTTGTTGCGTGGCTTCACCTTTGATTCCAAGAAGAACTTGAGTTCATGCCACAAGTCTTCTATCGGGTTGAGATCTGGGGTTTGTGGGGGGGGGTGCGCCACCAGTTGATATGTTTTTTCTTTGAAGAAAGCCTTTGCTCGTCTGGACGTATGTTTCAGGTCATTATCCTGCAGGAACCGGTGATCGGGAAGTTTTTCTCTAATGAATGGAACAAGCGTGGTCTCCAAGATGTTGCAGATCAAATCAGCATCCATGATGCCATCAAAGGTATTTGTGGCACGGTGTCTGCTAATTCCCGCCCAGACATAAACCTTCAGCGGATGTTTTGATTTTGGTTTTGGTTTTCGCTTCGTTGGCTCGTCTACCTTCCTGTAACAGGGAAATAGAACACTCGTCGCTGAAAATGACGTTGTCAAAAGTATCGCCACTCTCCATGATACGCTGAGCGTTCTCCAGTCTCTTCTCTTTGTTGGCGTCGCGTATCAGCTGACAGTAAGCAGTCCGTTGTAGAGTCCAGCCTTGTTGCTTCCGAGATCTCCGCACTGTGGACGAACTCACTGCAATGCCACGTTTTGCCAACTTCTTGTGGATCTGAGCGTTCGTCATGTCATCATTGCTTCGCGTTTGCTGATCTATAAAAGCATTTGCCTCTACACATAGCTTGGTGGGTCTTCCAGAATGTGGAAGATTTGCTACCGAGACAGTAAATCGAAGCTTTTTAATAATTTGTGTGACACTGGTGAAGCTGACGAGTAAGCCTTCTCCTTTCAACGATTTAAATATCTCAGCTGGGTGGAGATCTTGCTTGTAAAGAACCCTTTGGCATGATTACCACTAGAGAGTTTTAACCTGAATGATTGTAAGTGCACGCTAGCACCACTGAACTCAAGCGGTTGCTATGGTGATACAAATAGAAGTATGTGCGAAGTCTGGGTTACGAAAACATGGCGAGTGGTCTTGTAGAGCCAAGAAACGACCGAAGAATAATTGTGTAGAGAGCTGCGTTGCTTTTAATGTGAATTAAATAGTAAAAGGAACCTTTGAAGTATATCTAGGTGAGTCTTGTAGAACTGTTTTGTAAACGAACAAGAGTTTGTTGTAGAGCTTACACATTGTGAAATGACGGCAGAAAAGAATCATTGTGGCAAATTCGAACTTGGCAAATTTTTGTCCAGAAAATACATGGGAATGTTCGAGATGAGCAAATAAAGAGCGAAATTTCGCTCAATTTTTGAAAGTCATTTATCGAACAGAGCGATTTTTCACACGAAAATTCGCGTAGTTGGAAACAATAGGCCTTGCGAATTATCATGACTTTTCGTTGAAAATTCGCTTTTATCGAAAATTTGATATTTTTTCATCGAAAAGCCAGGAAAAGCCGCGAATTTCGGCAAAATATGTTTGCATTACTTTTGCACAATACTGTACCTGTGTATTAAATCTTCTCACCCACAAAGCTTTCAAGGCTTGATTCATCTGTGGGGACTCTAATTGCCCCAATTTCCTGTGACAGTGACGACTCGCATTGTAGAAATAACATGTAATACCTATAAAACCATAGAATGTCTAACAATCAACCAAAAAGAACACTCGCTACTACGTATGTGTTCCAAAAAGCCTATCTACTGTCACATGATTCGAAATTCGATAGTTAAATCACTTAGCAACATGAAAAATAAGAGTAACGATTTTTTAAAGCTGTAAAACAACACGTCACGCAATCAAAACATTTCTTACACACTCCCCCTATTAAAGTCCGATGTAACTTTAATATAGCTAGTTGTTGGTGCTCAATCAATCTCACCGTTCATTGTATCCTCTAAATCAGGAAGAATAATTGCAAAATAAAACGACAACTTGTTCGTTTATAAATGCATAAAATAGTTCCGATATTGAGTCAATTAGCGTGACGAACTGTCACACAATGTTCTTCGCAACTGCAATTACTAGTTCGGCGCTGGTAGTTCAGTCCCCCTCGTTCTTATTCGCCATTATTCCTATCAAACGATCCGCTGCTGTGTGCCTTGCTTCTGGCCTCACCCTGACTGCCGGTCACTGCTGTTGAACATCGCAGCTCGGTCCGGTGTTACCATCCGAGGGACTGGAGTCATTACCTACACCACCGATTTCCAAATCGCAAACCAACTGCTGAGGTTTCTTGATGATGTACTTGCTGCCAGTTAGGATCTTTGTATCCTCTGGTGACTCCATCCTTTCCAACAATTGGGTTAATGATACGACCTACTGTATTTGTTCGGCTACAAGCCAAGACCCCAAACTTCTTATGCAAAATATCAACTTGATTGACACGAATTGCAAGTGCATATTACCGGGGTATAAGCCGAGACCCATTTTAGGTCTGGATTTGTATTATCGACTATGGAATTTTCATAAGGTAAAATGCAAATTGAGATTGACTGAAAAATTATACTCAAAGCAAAAAGAAAAGACTACAAACAAACAAGCAACGTGATCGTGATGTGACAATCCAAACTTCTTATGCAAAATATCAACTTGATAGACACGAATTGCAAAGGCATATTACCTGGCTATAAGCCGAGACCCATTTTAGGTCTGGATTTGTATTATTGACTATGGAATTTTCGTAAGGTAAAATACAAATTGAGATTGACTGAAAAATTATACTCAAAGCAAATAGAAAAGATTACAAACAAACCAGCGACGTGATTGTGATGTGACGAATATCATTAAACAATGACTGACCTCACTGGAAACATTTCTTCGTACAATTGAAGCATTTTATTAAAAGTTATTCAACTGGAAACCTTAAAATCTCGCCTTTAAACTTAAAATAGTCACCGAAGCAGAAGCTGCCATTACAACTTCACGCCGATTTAAGTGTGTTATTCGGAAATGGGTGAATCCGCTGGAAATACTGGCTTTAGGGCTCGGTTTTATCCCTTGGGGCATTCATTTCGGTAGCCACCGAACACGCCTGGCAAAAGTTCGGCGGTGTTCGTTTGAAAAAAGGTGAGATATTTTGGAGAGAGATTCTAAAGGACTGGCACAATGGCGTAATCAAGCGAGATTGAGTGGTAAAATTGTGGAATGTATCCTTTTGTTCTTGATGTGTGAATGAATTCCAGAGACTTCAGACTCATTTTATGGATTTTAACTTATTCGCGAAATGCTTTCAACACTTATTTGTATTTATGAAAATAGAGCGTTTTCATAGCTTGAAAAAGAGATCTTGAACGAGGAATTTTGATCTCTGTAAGCCGAAATTCGTTTTTTTTTTTCGTTAAGCGGGGCGCTTTTATGAGCAGTCTTCTATGTACCGACGCGACGGGTGTGATGCGTGATCAATTCAATAAGCCTAGATACCTTGGATTATGGTGAAACTTTTTCTGAAAATGTTAAATTTTTTATTTGTATTTTTGAAAGGAGGGTATCACTACGAGCCAATCGAAATAATATAATAATTGCAAGAGTAAGCTTCAAGTCCACCAAGTTAATTATGCCGATTGCGCCTTGCCGCTCGATTGTTGAATGATTAAAGCTTGTTCCGCTTGTTTTAAAAAATAAATGAGCTCTTTGAGGATTACTCTACTTTATTTTCTCTAAATGCAGCAGTTGATAACTTAATATCAAAAGCGTTTACTGACGATTTCATCCAACAACAGTTTCCTTAGTAGCTACGGCTTTTTAAATTTCAGTTGTTGTAGTTGTTTTCGTCTCACTCACCTGTCGTGTCGTGACATAGAGAAGGTTGTCATGTCAACCATGTAAAACTGACCAATAGTGCGGCATCTAGTTCGCGCAGTGTCACGAGGCAATTGTCACGAAAGAAGAAAATATACGCGCTATGAGATTCCTCGAATCAAGCGGAGAAAGTCGAAAGAAGCTGGAAGAAGAACGGCAGATAGAATAGGAAGCTCAATGCTAAAGCCCTATGCCAATTTGAATGAAATGCATCACATGTCTTATCGTTTGTTTAATAGCTTGTCTTAAAGTCATAACTTATCTCAGAGAAAATCGACTTGTCAGGTTTCTATCAAGTGGGAGGGATTAAATAAGCGTGATTGTAAAGCAAGAAAAGTAAAATCGTAAATTTCCCAAATATCCGTTCAGCGAACAGTTCGTTTTCATTTACTAGAGCTCGCAAGTTTCCGGCATTAGAAAAAAATACTTTATTGCCGATCAAGCCGTGTCGCGCGTAATTAGGTACGCGTTGTAACTGTGGTTATTCCGACATTCGAGTTAACATTTATTTACTTTGTTCCTCTGTTGAAGTGGCCCATTCAGCCGTCTACACAAGCAGTCTGATCACTCTTTTCAAGAAGTGTGATACACAAAAATTATGAAATCAATCAAGCAGCACAGTGCCCTGGTCTCAAAGGACTTCTTTCTCCCCAAAAACAAAAGAAAAACATCTCACCTACATCAAAGAGTTTGCCGTCTTCGGCAAAATGCCACATGTTCAGCAAGTAATCGTTATGAATGAGTAACGAGAAAGAACAATAGCTTGAATAGATGAATACTTAAATACCTCAAAATTTGGGGTACACACTTAAATCGGCGTGAAGTTGTAATGCAGAAAATAACTCCAAGATCACCAGAGAATACGGCATCAGCGAGTTGATGGTTCCGTCGCTGGAGGAAAGATCAGGCAAATCTGTTCAACTGGGAGCTATGCGGGGAGCTTATCCCGAGCGCAATCAAAGACTGTTGGCGTGGTTTTCAGAGCAAAGAAGTCAAGGTAAAATTTTCCCTTAAATGCATACGGTTTTTTCGCTTGGAAAATGTCACTTTAAACAAGAAGAAATCCACTTCCGCTTTTGTCTCAAGTTTGCTATGGTGTCATGTGACAAGCTTGTTTACACGATCTGTGTCAACAGATGGTGCAATCTCGTTCCCAGACTCGTCGTTTCTTCGAGGGGTAAAACAGGCTTGGCGCGATATTCCAGAGGAGATGGTGATGCATTCATTCAAGACTTGTGGCACCTCTATAACCACTCTACGGCACAGAAGATGATGAAGTCCAGAAGAAAAGAAAAGTGAAGACGAGGAAATGGACGACAAATTCAAGACAGACAGGGAGGAAGAAGACGAGCAATAAGATCGATCCCGATCACTCAGAAACACAAACGGCTCCTTTACAATCCACCAAGTAATAAAAGTCAATATTAAACCAACAACAACTTAGTAATTTAGCTAGGCTTGTAAGTGAATACACGTTCATTTCTTACTGTTTTAATTTGCTGAGAAAATTCTATTTGTCAAAAATACTCGGCTATAAGCTGAGACCCCTTCTACGGCTTCAAATTTGCCCAAATTGAATGTGGATTTGTGTAAAAATCGTTCAGCTTACAGCTGAATAAGTACGGTACTTTCCAGTTTGCTTTGTTCTTCGTCATGTCCTTTATCAGTACCAGTGAGCCCTTTTTTAGACAAGTGGTACCATGTCGTGAAGGTACTCATTTAGCAAATGTTTACGGGTGTTATCTCGGCAGGTCTTCAAATATCTTAGTCGTCTGGTCATCTCTTCCCTGTCGCTCACTTCATCACGATTTTCTTCAAGGTAAGGTGCTGGTTGCCCACGCAACAGTAGATTTGGTGTGATTACCAGTGTGTCAAACTCTTCTCCCATATAGCAAAGGTGGTCAGTTGTTCAGGAATGATTCCACATCTAACAAAACCTCCTCAAGCTCTTCAAATCTCAAGAACGTTCGACCAATTGCTTCAGAAAGAGTGTTCTTCATGATGCCAATGAACCTCTCGAAGAGTCCACCCCACCACAGCGTGCGGGACATGTTAAATTTCCATCTGATCTCCTTTGTGATTACATAGTTAAAAAGATTCTCGTCTGGTCGATAGCCACTTTTTCATCGCTTGGAAGGTTTTGGCGTTCTCACTTACTATCAGATCTGGAGCGCCTCGTCGCACAACAAACTCCTTTAAGCCTCGTCTGAACTCTTTATCTGTCATGTCTTTACAAAGGTTCAAGTGCACCGCCCTTGTACTTGCGCATGTGAACAGTGCAACGTAAGCCTTTCCTGTCCTGCCTCCAGATCTGTACAGGAGTGGCCCAGCAAAGTCTACCCCAGTGATGTTAAACAGTTCGGTGAATTCTGTTCTGAACTTCGGGAAGGCGGAGGTCGGTGAAGCATTTAGGACTGTCATGCAGTATTTCTTGCAATAGTTACAGTCACGTCGAACACTCTTAACTATGGATCTCAGTCTTGGAACCCAATACTTCTCTCGCACTTTGTTCATGCTTGCCGCCACTCCCCCATGCAAGGTTTGCACATGGCAGTGTTCGATGATGTGACGTGCTAACACTGATTCTCTTGGAATGAGGAGTATAGCCTTGGATTCTTTTGTTGCACCTAAATAATCCATCTTCATCTTTGGCCAGTCTGAGGTCAGTTTTCATGTTACGCAAACGTGTGTGTGGAAACCAACTCCAGTCCATTAGTCTAGTCGTCAGGAACCGTGGTTTTATTCCAGATTGTGTTGAAGAGGGGTTGTAGAAAATCGGCTGCAATTGCAGGATCTGCAAGGCATACTTCACTAAAAATGAGCTTGGCAGTGATAGCGATTGGAGAGCTCCATCCCAGTACATCATAAATGCTGTTAATGGCTGAGATCATTTTTCCCTTTGTTAGAGGCTTGTCCGCCTTTAAGCACATTTTGAAGTCAATACTCTGTGTGTCGTGCACCTTGTTCCAAAGTGTGCCCAGGATTTTAGTTTCTCTGTTTCCTCTGTTTCCCACCAGACTCTTAGCATACGTCTCTTCTCCTTCTGTCACTTTGCCAACTGAATTTAATTGTTCCACGTTACTGTGCCATTTGTGTAGAGTGAAACGGCCCTCTGACATTATATTGGAAGCCTCTTCTTTAAATGTAGCCACATCTTCTTCCACATCGCCTCCCCCCTGAATGTCATCAACATAGGTGTCTTCTAAAGGCACCTGCGCTGTGGCCTTCATTGTAACCCTTAATGTGCTTCTGGAGAGTTGCCTCAAGGATGTATGGACTTGACGTGGCTCCAAATATCACTTGTGTAAAACGGTACTCCGCTATATTTCTGTCTGCTAGGTTGTCGTACCATAGGACCTGCTGTGCATCTCTATCTTGTTCGTGTACCCGAATTTGGAGGAACGCTTTCTGAATGTCTCCAGTAACACATAGTTTCCGGAGAAGAATGTCAAACAGGAGAGGCTGTAGTGGCGGTCCAGTCTCCAAACAATCATTGAGAGAGGGAGTCTGCGTGTCGGCCCTTGATGAACAAGCTTAGACAGTTCTCATCTTAGTCATTTCTGCTTGCTCTCGAATGACTGCCTGGTAGGGAATGTAGTGCACTACCTCGCCCGTTTGATGAGGGGGTACAGGTTCCATAATTCCAGCGGCCACTTGTTCCTGCATTATCTGATCGTAGTCCTCCAACTTCCCCATTCTCTCCAGCTTTCTGATTTTACTATTCAGTTGAGCCACTGACAAGTTCTTGTTTGTCAGAAGTGGTACATGATCCTCTTTCCACGGCAACCTTGTTTCATAGAAGCCCCCTTGCGTCTTATTTAGCTGCTGGAGAAAATCTTCGTGTATGTTCTTGTTCTTTGTTGATCTTTGAGCCCTAAAATGTCCAGCGAGCACAGCTTGTCTAACTCTTCTTGACCGGTTGTGAGAAGGAATTGCTTGTCACCGTTTGACATCCATAGACAGTCCAACCAAGCATTGTGAATTCTGTGCCTGGATCTTTATTAGGATCCACCCCCAGGATTAATGGTCCTGTAGTACAAACCTGCTGGTAGTCTGCTGCCCCCAGAATGATATGAATAGGCAGAGTGTCGCTTCCTCACTAAAGGCTAATCTGAATATGCCGTACTGTTTCTTTAGGGCCTTGATGTTTGGATTGGGCAGGTGTGTCAGTACGTGTTTTTCGGCATTAATACATTCCACGCCAAGTGAATGTACAGTGACACCGCATACTTCTATGATTTTCCGCATTGTCCCATACATCTATTCTATGTAGCATTTCTCTTTCCTCGCAGGTTTCAAGTTAAGTTTGGTTATCACATCTGTGCACAAGTAGGAACTCCTGGTGCCCGAATCAAACATCACACACACTTCCTCTTCCCCAATTTTTGCTAGTACTGTTGGATGAAGTGTACTCCCGTGGTTCATTAGCACACTCATACTCTTCTCAACTCTTGGGTTATGAAATTTATCAAGTGTATATTTTTCTTGGTTGCATATCAAGGTGTGATGTTTCCTGTTACAGTTTTTGCATCCTCTTGAGTTGCATTGCGTCACACCATGACCCTCCACCAGTGCAGTTCCAGCTCAATCCACTCTTTTGTAATATAGCTCGTCTGGCGACTATGTCAAGTACTTTAGTACAGTTAAAGCTGTTATGCTCTTGACAATTGCAGTACATGCCATTAGGTTTGCGGCCTGGCTTTCTCCCATTGTTACCGAAAAACAGGTTTTCCTTTTCTTTTATCCACGGCCCGTGCTTGAAATCTTCCGTCTTTGCTGTCTCTCAAGGGGTTTCTCTCCATGTACCACTGTAAGTTCTCCACGAGTTGTTCCAACCCCCATTCCTCCTAGTCGTCATCCTTTTGAACAAGTATTTCTTGCACTGGACCCAGCTTATCCATTAGTGTATACACCATGCTTTGAGCTGATGCTACCTTCTTCATTGTATTAAGGGTGCATACTACTCTTGAGAGCCTGTTATAGAAATCGTGAATGATTGCGATCTTGTGGATGTTAAATATGGCCGGAAGTTCCTCCATCTCTTTTATTAGCACCTTGTGGACTTTGATATCCTCTCCATATGTTTGCTCTAAAATCTGCCTCGCTTTGCCGTATCTGTCCTCTGTGTGCGGCAGCCCGAGGATGTCTTCTTTTGGCTTGCCTTTTACTAGTTCCAGAAGGTAACTGAACTTACTTATTTCTGAAATTGCGGAGCCATCCACTTCGACCGTAATTGATTCCAGAATTGCAACCAATCTTTGTAATCGCCAGAAAAGGGCGTTATTGTGTATTTCTGTAATTTCACTGATTGCAGCGCAGTTGTGTTTTTCCCGGCTTTCGCTTCTTCCATACATTGTAACTGACTTTCTGTATTTCCTTTTCTAATTCCAGGTTTTTTCTGTACCACTCTGCTTCTCTTTGGTTTTGAAGAAAAATAGCCTCCTCAATCTCCTTTTCTTGATGCAATTTGAGCTTTGTCTGCTCTTCGTTCACCTTGTGTTGAATACACAATTGCTTTTCAAGTTCCAATTGTGTTTCTTTATGTGTGATTTCCTCCATTTTACCCTTTATTTGGGTGCATACTTTTCTGAATGGTGAAATCTCCTCTTTGTGATCCATTGTCCATTGTTTGATGTACTCCAAGTCTTTGGCCATCTCCATCAAGTAATTGGCGGTCACATCCTTTGATTTTTCCAAACGTTTAATCAATTCCAGCTCTTTCCTCCGTTTGAGCCAAGCATGCTGAAGTGAACATATGACTTTCCACTCACTGCAACATGTATTGATTTTAGTACGAAGAAATAACCTTGTGATCCTGTTAAGTCCTAGTATGTCCTGGCAGGGTCGCCACCTTTCAGTGTGGGGAATCTAATTGCTGGCCCCAATTCCCTGTGACACTGAAGACTCGCGTTGTAGAAATAACATATTTAATACCTATAAAACCCTAGAATGTATAACTATCAACCAAAGAGAACACTCGCTACCAAATACGTGCTCCAAAAAACCTATCCACTGTCACATGATTCGAAATTCGATAGTTAAATCACTTAGCAACATGAAAAGTAAGAGTAACGATTTCTCAAAGCTGTAAAACAACACGTCACACAATCAAAACATCTCTTACACATCGAATCGAACTCAATCAATTTTAATCTGCCTTCTTTCCTGTCTCCGATTAATGTTTTTGTTTTAATTTTGTGCGGTTTGTTATCCCATACAAAATCTAACATGGTTTTATCGACCCTTTTGCTAAAATTTTCAGGTAATGATACAACGGAAGCATTGTAGGTTAATTTAGACAATCCTAGTGTCTTGACAATGTTAATTTTCCCAAGCAAAGTCAGTTTCCTCCTTTTCCAGGTGTTCTAGTTTCTTATCAAAATTTAGACTTTCAAATTTGCTTCTATTGTTGGAGAAGAATTTTCTGACCAGCGAAACGCAAATGGTGTCTTTCCTTGTTGCCCAGCAGCCCAGCCACATGGCCTCTGTTTTTGATTTGTTTAGTTCTAAGCTGCAGCAGCCTCTGAAATTTTCTAACTTTTCAAGTAATGTCTGCACTGAATCTAGATCTCTGAGAAGAAGAGTAGTGTTGTCTGCATATAAAGTATCTTTTATTTCCTCGTGTCCGACCTTTATTCCCTTGATGTTGCCATTCATTTGAATTACTAGATTAAGCAGTTCTATTCCTAGAACGAACAGGAGTCCTGATAGTGGGCAGCCTTGCCTCACTCTGCGTTTAAGATCAAAAAAGGGGAAGCGAAACCGTTGTTTGTAACACAGCTACAAATATCTGTGTAAAACACTTTAACCCATCTTTTGAAACCTTGCTTACAGTTAAGAACATCTAGGACTTTGTCCAAGTACTCCCATTCAATTGAATCAAAAGCTTTCTTAAAGTCCAGAAAAAGGGTGACGCTTTGTGTCTGCTTTGCTTTAGCATAGTCAATAACATCAGAAATGAGTCTGACATTTTCACCAATATATTTATTTTTCACGTAGCCAGTTTGATTTGGGCTTATGATGTAGGGAGTACTTTTGCTAGTCTATTCACTATTACGTTTGTGGCAATTTTAGTCCACATTAAGCAAAGTGGCTGGGCGTAAGTTGTTAAGGACCTCCGTGGGTTTATCTTTCTTTGGTAGAAGAGTGATGGTGCCTCTTTTCTGACAGATCAATAGTTCTCCTTTATCAAAGGCACTGTTGATACTTTGTACGACATCAGAATCGCTTATAGAATTCAGAAGTAAGGCCGTCTGAGCCTTGAGATTTACCTGTTTCCATTTCATTTAAAGCTTTTTTGCACTCTTCCTTAGTTATTTTACCTTCGCAAATCTTCGCGCTCTCTTCGCTTAAGGGTTTAATAAGCTTGTTTTTGAAGAAAGTGTTGCTCTCTGGTGTTTCTTTGTTGATGTTCATATAGAGCTCCGTAAAAATTATATTCCTCTTTTGAGATAATTTCCTGATTTTCGGTTTCCATTCCATCTTTTAATTTCAATTTAATGATAATTTTCTTCTCACCTTTTTTAGAGAATATCTGGTGTTTTTCTTCACATATTCCACCCATCTTGCTTTGCTTCGGCAATAGCACCCCTTACTTTTTCGTCTGTTATTCGTTTGAGTCGCATTTGTGTACTTTGTATATTTGTTCTTAGGGATTGATTATTTTATTTAGTTAGTTATTTTCATGTCACGCCACGCTTAACAACGTAGTTTGGCATTGCGCCCCAGTGTGTTTGCCCCCACACTTATGACATTTGTGCCCATAATGACACCTGGCGCAGTGGCGACCCGCATTGAATGCCGAACATACCCCCTTAGCCATGCTTTGTTTTCCCTTGTATCTCGCGTTGGGCTTGCCGAATTGAAAGGAACTATAGTTTGCACGAAATGTCACTGCTCGGCGCCAAAGTTCCCAGTGAACAATATCCCAAGGGTAGTGCCTGGGATTGGCTTGTCTAATGTAACGAAACTGTTCGTCATAATAACACCAGTCCCCGCCACGTGATCGGATGTCACAGACTGTTTCACAGAATTTCATCAAATTTGGCGTCTCATTTGGAAATTTCACGCAGTATATGGCGACAAAAGTATGGAA
>BLFP01004315.1:63769-68769 GCA_014634505.1 Montipora efflorescens | reverse complement strand
TTAAGTGCATGGGGATGCATTAATGGACGAGCTACTATGACTGATATCATATCATATTTCTTGAGTAGGTTTAGTTTTCAAAGAATTCCAGTCACATTGCTCCCATACTGTGTATACAATAACCAGTCGATTACTACTGTGAGTTGGTCACCATATTTTCATTTTCCTTCTTGTAATGTCTTACATGTTTGGATTCTTGTGAGAAGACAGTAGCAGGTGCGCGAGTAAGTAATTTTGTACCTGTCGACAAACTGTGCATTTTCTTCTTAATTTTTAACCTTGCTATTCACTTGATATGCGAGAGAACATAAAACACCCAGGTGTCAAATGATAGTTTCGAATTTGTTTCGTGAGTATACAATCATCACTTGATAAACCGCTTCCATTAAAGAAAAAAGAAAGAAAATCGCATTTTTATTATATCGTCACCAAATAATAACTCCTACGAATTTTACTTCCGTGTAAAGGCGAAAACCGGCTCCTGATAAAGAAATGAAGCTTGCCGAAGCTTAAGATGAGATGGCCTAGGCCAACGTGAAGTTTGATATCATATGCCGTCCCAAAGAAAACTGGAGGTTGCATATGGGAAAGTAAAGTGTGCCCCTGGCCACTTAATAGCAAGAAAGAAACAAAAACTTGCTAAGACGAGAGCAACTACTTTTTGCTTGTCTTCATTCCCCTTACGAAAGACGTTGCCGTACCGAAGAAAATTCTCGTCGTTTCCTTTTAACGTAAATTACTACAGACATTAATCTGTAAATTAGGAAAACAATGAGAGGAAAGAACGTCATGCGCTAGATAAACATGGCAATATGATTACACTTCCATTTAGGAAAATACCTTTATCCAAAATGGTACAAAGTGGTTGCTCCAGTGGTTTTACAGAGAGTTCTAGGACAAACTTCTTATATAGCGGGGGCCTGGGAATTGCTAACAAACAGAGAATGAAAGGAAGAACCAGACAACTTTAACACATCGAGATTCAGAACAAAAAATGGAAAAGGAAATCACTTGTTGCGAGTTCGATGCTTTTGCAAAGTGAAATGACGAAGGTTCGCTCTTGTGTATATCAAACTCAAGAGAAGTCGCACTTTTTCTGTTTTGCTGCATTAATTTCGTAACAGCTTATTCCTGCTATTATAAGCGTTGTTTGAGTTTCCAGTTTCCTCTGTTGTCACGTTATCGCCCAGTAAAAGATATACACTGAACGTTCTTATTTTTAAGGGATTTGAGTTTAAAACGTTCTTAAAGTTGTGTGGAAAAGAGTTAGACTACAAACGTAGTTGTTCTTCGGTTTATGATCAGTAGTGTATCATGGAATAAGAAACCCACATTATGAATGGTAAAAGTTGCGTTAATTGTCCTGTTGGACTACAGTTTTACATTTCTTCTACCTGTATTTATACTATTCACAAAAACTAAAAAGCGAAAGCAAATGAACAAAATAAAGACGTTCTTAACTGACTCTCCGCCTCGGTTTGTTCTTAACATTTTGGTTAATCTCAGCTCTGACTAAAAAAAAAACAATAATCGTGAAAACAAGTCGAAAGTAAGTTGCCTTTAAAAGCTTTTAACTCTTAACTGACAAAACAGGTGTATACCAATGACAGACATTGAGAGGTCGGAAAATAAGGATCCTCCTCTCTTTCGTATATGAAAAAGAACCCCACCATCAACCTAATTTCGTTAAAAGGTATTGCCTTCACGTCTATTAATAAAGCTTCTGCTGATCAACACAGACGCGGCTGATTTTCAAGTCCAAGACAAATGTTTGGGTCGAGCAGTAAGACTGGTGTACCTGACAAAACAGGTGTATACCAACGACAGACATTGAGACGCCACGGCAAATAAGGATCCTCCTTTCTTTCGTATATGAAAAAGAGAAAAGAACCCCACCATCAACGTAATTTAGTTAAAAGGTATTGCCTTCACATCTATTAATAGAGCTTGTGCTGATCAACACAGACGCGGCTGATTTTCAAGACAAATGTCTGGGTCGCGCAGTGAGACTTGAAAGCTGATTGCAGATGGTGCAAAAGCAAAGTCAGGTAATGATTACTTATATTTGGGGGTAGAACTAAGGGGCTTAGTGATTCGAAGCTGCACTGTTGAGTTTAGTACAAGGAAGTCTAAAACACAGAAAATAATCCAGTAATGGTCCGCATTTAAATCCAAAGGCATAACCACTAACAAAGTAATGTTCTCTGGCGTCTTTTGTCGCAAGACACCCCCCTCCTTCCCCTCCCCCCAAAAAAGAAAAATAATGTTACTTAGTATATACTCACTCAGTTATCTGGGTGTTTCAAGCGATCTGATTGGTTTGGAGTAATTGATCATTATTCACTCCCTACGGAGTGAGTGAATAATGCGTGATCCAAAGAAAACAATAAGGCTGGCGTAAACTCGCCAGCATTTCTGAATCGGAAATATTGAGAATACAAGATGATGCTGTGCTGCAGAATACAAAGAGGGCCACAAAATTTGGCCTGAAAGATTTCAAAGGTAAGAGAAGAGTTCATACTTTTGCCAATCAGTGTTTGACCTCGTTTTTCCAGATAATTATTCCTGAAAATTAAACAATCTTCACGCCAACAATTTGTTTCACGAGGAGTAATTCTATTTTGTAGGGCTGGTCGCTCAGCAGAACGAATTTGTTACTGAATTCGAGGAATTAAAAATATGTTTCAGAAAGTTCCACATGGCTGCAAGGAAACAAGACGGGTCATTTTACAACAAACCCACGCTCACCTCAGTTAGAGTCGCCATTTCATGTGGATCCTTTACCGACTGCACTTTCAATTTCCATTTCAAATGAACTTAAACTTTGATCGAACGGTGAAAACGTTTTAACAAGCAGATTTTCCATTTAGATTGCTGATTTAAACGGTGTTAAATGACGGTGTTTGTGACGAGGATTTTAACGTAAACATCTGTGAACACTTTCGCGCATGCTTTGTGCTGCTTGCACGTTTTCCACGCATGAACTGAGACGTCAGTTAAATCGACTTTGGATGGTTTTCTTTTGCAAATGTTGTTGGCACCACTGAGTGAGTATATACTAAAACAATTTTTCTTTTTAACCTCGGTGAATAGTGCGGCTCGGTAAATATTCTGCCACTATTCACCGAGATTTCAAAGAAATCATGCCATTAGCTTTCATTGGCGTCCGGATTTAACAGGCCCACACTCGCCAACTCAAAACTCAGAATTTTCTGTTGCTTGTGTCAGTCAGCATCGTGCCCACATCTTAAGGAGCAAACCACCTTTTCTGAGTGCTCCTATCTAGAGTCGGACCTCTGACATTCCGAGAGTTCAGATGCTCCACCAATCAGCCGCAGAAGAGTCTTATGATGAAGAATATATGAAACTGCAGATACTGATCAAAGAATTTTCTTAGCGATAGATCATTTATATACATGTGAACGACGTTTTCTCGACAGAGATCTTCACTAGGAAAAGATTTCTTTAGCGTAGTAAACACCAGTTTGATGTTCAGATCGTTACAATGATGATTAACAAGACAGCGTATTTTGTCTTGAGATTCCGTTGAGAAAGGTTCTTAATATGGCAATTTATAATAGTATTGTCCTCCTTCTGAATATGTATTGGCTGTTAACAGACATGTCTCCACTGCAACATATCAATCGGCGTCGGTTCATCCTTCTGCTGAGTTTGTCACCTTCTGTGGTGTCACCTAAAAATAATTCAGTAAAAAATGAAACAGTTGTGATGCCTGCAGCGAAAGCAGGTGAACTGCACAGACAAAACGCATACTATCCGTTAGGATTCAATTCTTAGTTCAGTTTTTCCTCTCTTTTCCGTCACTCTTCCCTTCTCTTCACTTTTTTTCACTTTGTTTTAGTCCTGCTCTGCTCTGCGTCTTTTCTCTTCCCTGTCTCCTTTTATCCACTTTTCTGTTCTCTTCTCTTTTTTTCCCTTCTTTTCCTTTTTTCCATTTCCATCCTTCCTGTCCGTCCCCCTTTTTTTTAACTCTACAAGCAATGGACCTCATCGGCTAACTCAATGTTGTACCTAATTTAAGGACGGTGCCTACTAATTCAAAGGTATTTTTGCCCCGGTTTATGGTTATGCAGAAAATGTACATCTTAACGAGTGTTATTGAAAGAAAGAAACTTGGGGGTAACCACGCATATGCCAAAGATAATTGATAAATAATATTGTAAAAGGCTTTAAAATACAAAGCAATGTATGGCGTTCTTTCTCAAGTGGAAGCTTACTTATCTCTCAAAAATGCGTGGTTACCCCCAAATTTCTCATTGGATACCAAGAGTACTTACCAAGATCTACTATTTCCGGATAGTTTTAAACTGCGCAAAAATACCCCTGTATAGACCTTATTCCAACATGGTCGTCATTTAAATATTCTTTTGTTTTTATTCAAATTAGCCCTTGATGCCTCGTTCTTGAGCTGAAAATTCAAAAAAATATTTTGCCTTGAACGAGGCATCAAGGGCTAATTTCAATAAAAACAAAAGAATATCTAAATGGCGGCCATTTTGGAATAAGGTGTATTAATAAGCTCCATCCATAGGAAATCCGAGTATTTCGAGATGCACAGAAGGTATACGAAAATATATTTTCATATGGTTAATATCTTTTTTTGTGCACTGCGGTCCCTTGGGAAACTGTATTGCAAGGTCGTTAGCGCCTATTTACACGTTGGAGTTTCTATTGTTTACGCAAGGATTTTTAAGGTTGGTTGTTCGCGCCACTTTCCATTCACGCTAGCGACCCAGAACTTCGGTCTTTTCGTGTAGAGATTTACTATGGAGAACAGCGACAGTTGCTCCTCGTATGCGTGCCACTCTCCCTCCCACCCTATTTATTTCTCCTTAATTTTCTGATACTGCTTTGTCTCCGTTTCAGGCCGTAGAGAGTCTAACTTCGATCAGAGCAAGTGCTTCCGGCGCCACAGACTCGTGCCACTGGGCAAGGGATTGCTGTTATGCATGGCTCAGCCAAGGTGGTGGCGGATCCAA
>BLFP01004313.1:33620-44727 GCA_014634505.1 Montipora efflorescens | reverse complement strand
ACACACATTCCACGCAAGGCTTTGATGAATGATTTCCTTTGAAAACTGTGAAATTGAGAGGTGTAATGTAAGTAAACCATTAAATGCCTACGTTCGTAAAGAATCTAGCCGCGACAAATATAAAATCACTAAACAAAGATTATGTTGGATATCAAATTCTGTATTTTGAGCTGTCCTAAAAGATCCACAAACAGTTTTTAGCTCATGAAAGTTTCACTAGAGGCTATTTGAAGCTCCAACAAATGCTGTTATCAACCAAAGTGCAAAAATCCTTTTTTCCAGTTCAGAATGTTCATGTTCACTTCAGTTTAGTTCCAAAATGGACACCAAATTCTATGGAATGTTACACGTGATTTCCTGTTAATTCAAATAATAACTTTATTGTCCGCTATTTCTCGCTAGAATACACATGTTCCTATTCAAACACAATTTATTATGTCCCAGCGTTCAGCACAGAAAAGTAATCTCAAGTCTTTAATACCACAAGCTGAAAAGACTTGCAAGTAACAGTTCCCTTTTAGAGTAATTTTCAGTAGTTGTTTTCTTGTAGAATTCCAAATAAATAGTTAATGATTATATTTAACAAGTTGTTACGTTCATTTATGCAGTAATAACATTTATCTACCGCACGAACCATCCACCCTTCCCCATAAATATCTACCTGTACCCCTACAAACATCGAGCGCACTCGCCTAAGCTTCGATTACCCCTAGTTTTATGATATATGTTAATCATTGTCTCACATTCCGTTCAAGAAATTAACATTAATTATGCAAATAAAATTTGTTCCCGTTTGATGTGTTTCACTTGGGCATTTACCGAGGTAAACCTTTACTGACTAAACCTTGATAATTTGTACAGTGTTTATACTGGCTCAAATAACCGAGGTAAACCTAGGTAAACTTGTCATCAATCACGATTACGATCAAATCGAATTGGCGGCAAATTCTAAATTCCATGTATCATCTGCATCGAAGACCTCATAACTGGGCCATTGTACTGATGAGGCATCTGTGGCAGCAATTGTTGATTCTACGGATGTTGTAGTGGTTGTTGTAGTGCGTATCCAAATGGCGAAAACGTGGAATGCCTAGCGAAATAATAGATGAAAAATGAATACAGAGAATCAACGGAAAATGCAACGAGAAAGAGATTATATAATACGAACAAATTAGTAATACAATGATGTTAACTTTACTTTGGATTAACTGCTGAATATCCCGCGTAGTGTGCCTACGCGGCTACGCAGTCAGTCACTACCACCCCTCCCCCTAGAATATGTTAGTTAAGGAAAGAAGTGGCTACGCGGCTACGCAGTGGTCATTAACGAGATCTTGACCTGAATATAGCACTCGTTTACTGATTAAGCCTAAGCGTTCGTTTCAGAAATTAGGCCTAAGAAGTCTTTAAAAATTTAAGATATCATTTCACGGTTCGGTTAACTAGACTTTTCAAGATCCCTTTTGGAGTGGCGAGGTATTCAGCAGTTACTTTACCTCTCGAGTTGCTCGTTGTCGTAAATGATTATTGCCTTTGTTTTTTGTCATGACTCGTAGGTAGATCAAAGACAAACGTGAAAAGCAAATCGCGAAAACGTGATCGAATGAAACTGACGCAATCTGGAAACCACCGGGTGTGAAAGACTATGCGACCGCAAGCGGATGTATCTCTCATCTCGACCTTGGTTACCGACCTAAACCATGCCTGATCACAGGGTTAAATCGAACTTTGGTTAACTTTCTGCTGTCTCGGGCAGCGTTTACCATGGTATCAGTTGGTTTTTACACACGCGAAATTTTTACCTTGGTAAGATTAAGCATAGTTAATGGCGGGGAATGGTTTGGAAGCTCGGCAATCATCAAAGGAGCAAACAAAGACGCCAAGTTTTCAATCTTTTGTTTTGCGCTCATACACCATGCATGAATTACGTAACCAACACGTTTCTATTGGTTAGTTCCTTTGTACAACTATAGTGTTTTGCGCACGGTCAAGGCGAAAACACAATAGTTATTTACTCCGTACCGAGCGCAAAACAAAAGATTGTGCACGCTCGAGTTGCTGGTTGTCGCAAATGATTATTGCCTTTGTTTTTTTTCATGACTCGTAGGTAGATCAAAGACAAACGTGAAAAGCAAATCGCGAAAACGTGATCGAATGAAACTGACGCAATCTGGAAACCACCAGGTGTGAAAGACTATGCGACCGCAAGCGGATGTATCTCTCATCTCGACCTTGGTTACCGACCTAAACCATGCCTGATCACAGGGTTAAATCGAACTTTGGTTAACTTTCTGCTGTCTCGGGCAGCGTTTACCATGGTATCAGTTGGTTTTTACACACGCGAAATTTTTACCTTGGTAAGATTAAGCATAGTTAATGGCGGGGAATGGTTTGGAAGCTCGGCAATCATCAAAGGAGCAAACAAAGACGCCAAGTTTTCAATCTTTTGTTTTGCGCTCATACACCATGCATGAATTACGTAACCAACACGTTTCTATTGGTTAGTTCCTTTGTACAACTATAGTGTTTTGCGCACGGTCAAGGCGAAAACACAATAGTTATTTACTCCGTACCGAGCGCAAAACAAAAGATTGTGCACGGTCGTGGACTTTTCAACCTAAATCTTGGCATCTTTGTGTGCTCCTGTGATGTTTGCCTCTCTATCACGTGCGGGTTACTGAGGAACCAATCAGCGCTGTATAGATCTCCCCTGGCTGAATCATGAAAAGGAGGAAGCCTTTTCAAAATGTTCCTCAGAAACATTAATTTTGTCTTCAAGCGCAATGAACATGGACAGTAGCGAAAAGAAAGCTTGAAAAAATTCCATTACGTTTAAGCTCGAAAATTTCAGGCTGCTTTTGGCGATGATCGTCTCTAAAAGATTGATTTAATGTTTTTGTGTTGCGAACCGATCCTTCGTACCATTAAAGTGTTTCTTCGATTTGAAAAATAAAGTAAACCTTAAATCAGGTCAACCGAAGGACTACAAGAAACCATACAAATTCTACCGTACTCATTCTATGAAGAGCCGCAAACTTCTAAGCCAAAGAATGAAATTTATACACTCCAGTTTCTCTTTGATAAGAATTTAACTCAGCGACTTTGCTTTGGCTTAGATGTTAGCGGAAATCTTCACGAAATGAGTACGGTAGAATTCGTATGGTAGAAACATTTTGCTCCCGTGTGATTCAAACTTATTTGTGGCGTTCGCTTGGGATTAATATCACATTTACATTTCTTTCCGCTTCAGTGGAGTCGTTTCGTTTGAATAACCCCATTTCTTGTGGTCCTTCCGTTCAAATCGAAGAAACACTGAGTACGAACGATCGGTTCCCAACACAAAAACATTAAACCAATTTTTAGAGACGATCATCACCAAAAGCAGCCTGAAAATTTCAAGCTTAACTGAAATGTCATTTTTTCAAGCTTTCTTTTCGCTACTGCCCTAGCTGCGTTCATTGCGCTTGAAGGAAAAGGTTCTCGCGCAGTTCAAATACACTCGCAATACTTTCATATTTGTATTGGTACTATACAGTTCCACGGCGCTTTCAATTTTAGATGAAACGACACCATACTCTTGCTAAGCACTGACATTTTTTGTATACCCCACCTAGGAAACAAAATTAATGTTTCTGAGAAATATTTTAGAAAGGTTTCGGGTGCTTGCCATTAAGCCAAAATTTCCGGACATTTCGAGCTGAACTGGAATCATACGTGGAATAGAAAGGTCCATTTCGGTTCGGAATATTTGGGACCACCTCTGGAGGTGGTCCTCTTTGACCGGTCGGTTCGATCCTACCGAAACATGCCGTTCCATTTACAAAAGTTATCGTTTCCAGTCGCATTTCACTGTGACGTAACCGAAATTTTGGTCGAAACGTAAATGGAACGCTTCGGTCCGGTTGGAAATTGACTTTTGATGAAAAATATCGTTCCATTTTTCCCTGGTTAGTTCCACTGGTCTGCGACCTGATGATGGTCCGGCATAATGGAAAGCACCCTTCTTCTCTTTTATGATTCATCCAAAGAAGAAGTTGACGCATTGACGCAATTTCTTTTTGGATTTCAATAACACTTGTTAAGATCTGCTTTTCCCGCATGTTCAGTAAACCGAGCAAAAATACCTTTGAATTAGTAGGCACCGTCCTTAACAAAGAGAAAGGAATGTGTATTCAGCGGCTTTAAGTGTTTGCGTGGGATGCTACGTAAATTCCGGCTCGTTTCAGCAGATGCTTGTGGGGTAGGAACGCGTGACTAAACCCTAAGGGTGTCTCCGTGGGAGGCTAGCAAAATTGCTACTGACGCAATTTCTAATCTGAGTTGACAAGCAAAGTTTCTTTTTAGTCTAGTTTCGTGCGACCGTCCACTGAGAGACACTATTGACGTTTTTCCTCTGGGCTATCAACAATCTTTCGGCTTTATGGTGAGTCTATTAAATTTTGTATAGAAGCGCAACAACCTCGGGTATCGATGAGGCTTTGGACTCGAGACCTAGACAATAGAAACCGGGAGTTTTCGTTCATTAATAATAGGACAGCAAACCTGTCTGAAAATAAATTTCCCGCATTCACTGTTTTAAAACTCTCTAAGCGAAAACAAGACTATCATTTACAGAAGGCAACATGAAACTGTCCTACCTTTGTCCTGAACTAAGGAAGATATCAGTTGTATATTTATTCAATCATTGCGCGCTGTCAAATCAACTTAATCAAGGGCCGGGCGCAATATGTTGGGGTAGTTTTCTCTTTTTTTGTTATTAAAGGATCACAGAGTAAAAGTGAAGAATCACCACATGAATCAATCACGGTGGTTTTTTCGATCGACTTGGGCGCGTCCGTTGTTTTCTTATTTGAATGGGGACTATTTAGAAAAGGGGCTTTGAAAATGCATGGCAGTGAAATATCATAGCCGCTCTGACGAAGGGTTAACACTCGAAGTTTCTACACGGTAGTCAACAAAATTTACCACAGCAACTCATTTGATAAACCTGTTTCTGTATTATGATAAAGGACTTGGCAAAGAGAGTACGGACAACGTGAAAAGAGTGAGCAAGAACATGTAATTCATGATTCAAGTCTGTACGATGCCGCATGATATGACAACTGAATATCGCATAAGAATGGGAGCCGGAGAAAGAGTAAAATAGTTAGTCTTTTTCTAATGCTGACGAAATGTTACCGAGTTTAGAACCTTGCCTCCAATATGCCGGCCTTTTATCGTCCAAAATTTTCGTTGTGTTGGCCGGTCTCTACGAGATGAAGAAAGGCCTTACCAATAATTCAGATCCAAACTCGGAACCAGACCATATTCTCTGAAATACATCAAGCCATATGATCATTATGCGACTTTCAAGTATTGCCGCCCAGCCTATAAATGAGAGCCTTTAATTTACAGGTGATTTTTGTTGTCTCGCGGGTTGTCTAACGCCTTATCAGGGTTAGGGTTAGTCTACGCGAGGATTTTTGGCGAATTAAGGAAAGGGCTCGATTAAATAGGCAGCTGCTCGAAAGCGAAAGTTGTCTCTGCGAGCGGATATTTCACTCTCGAAAAAAATTAAAAGGAGCAGAATAATCATGATGACACTAATGGTAGTACTGAACAAATGACGACGTCAATTCACAGTAAATTTCAATGTTCAGACTAATTCGTCTTCAAGAAATCTTGAAAAATAGTGTTAAAACATCCACTGACAATTCAGATCATCGCTTCTAACGAGGATACTGCTCAACGACTAGCAATGAAGAAGTTTATTCGCCACTTTCATAACCCATTCTGTTCCCTTGTTTGATTTGTAGCAGACATTATTATTATTATTCTTCGGCGTTTGCAGGCAAAGAGGCCATTATGAGACAAAAACCAAAGAGAAATAACATGTCCGTCAATACTTTTAACTTTCCAACGCCAACATTTTGTCTTTAGATTTAAACCAAATAATCTATCACGAAAAAAAAAAAACATTACAATAGAAAACATACTTCATTCACCGCTGCCCATAGAGGCTTTCAGGGACAATGAAACACAATGAACAAAACGACACAACACAACAACAACTGTTAAGAATCCCAACCGGGCGGAGGCAAGTGCAGCCGAGAATTTGAACCAGGGACTACCAGGAACAAATTCAACGAGTGGTCAGAACGAGTCTTGAACCCGGGATCTCCGGATATCAAGGCAATCGTCCTATAACCACTGGGCCACACTGCCTCATTCCGAGCTGAATCACTCATTACTTATTCGGGCTGAAATACTCATTTCGTGGAATACTTGATCTCTGTGCTTGCAGCTTATATAAATTAAAAGGGAAATAGGTTAATGCAAATGATTTGAGTTACCTCTTGTCGCGTACATAGATATTATTTTTCTCATCGTCTTCCTCGTTTTGAGGCTGCTAGACTCGGATTAAAAGGTAATGTATATCATTGGCCGTATTTATACTAGAGGACGTCTAAGACATCTTAGACGTCTTAGACGCCTAGTACAAAATACGGGAAATAAGGTGGACGCATTAAACGTCAGACGAATTAAACGTCTCAAATTAAGTGCGTCTAAACAGACGTCTAAGCCGTCTAGTATAAAGACGAGACGCACTAAACTGGAACGCACTTAGCAATGAAGTGCACACAGTCTCTTTGGTGATTAAATCTCAGTATCTTTTGAAGAAAATTGTGAACTTGATTTCTAGCCGTCAAAGTTAAGTACGTCCCGTATTTATATAAGTCGCACTTACGGCCAGACGTTTAATGCGTCTGGACGTCTTAGACGTCCTCTTGTATAAATACGGCCATTTTCCTCGCATATTTTAAGTGATGTGCGCTAGCTGAATGACATGTAACACTGTTTAACTCTAAACATCTGCACAAATAGCTGCGGCAAATCCTCAGAAACATATTTAAGGTGGCATCTTCTTGACATAGACGTCCATTTCAACAAAGGAGCTTCTAAAAGTACTTTTTTTCCTTCTAAGTAGGCCTCTATACTACACAGCGCTTGGTCACTTGTTATGCATAATCTACTTTTAAACTGACACGTATAGAGAGACTTCAAAAGAAAATTAAAATTCTGTATTTGTTGTATTTCCCACGTAGTTCTTTGTTACCAATATGGACCGAGGATTTTTCTTCACTGCGTTTATAATTGTAGCAGTGAAATCTTCAACTGTGACAATAACTACTGTTTCAAATTCATCGTCATCAATAACTGCAAGACTGCCGACCTCGTCACTGCTTCCCTCTCCAACCAAGCAATTAACGTCTATCTCAATAACTACAGTTTCAAATTCATCATCATCAATAACTACTGTTTCAAATTCATCATCATCAATAACTTCTGTTTCAAATTCATCATCATCAATGACTACTGGTTCAAATTCATCATCATCAATAACTACTGTTTCATATTCATCATCATCAATGACTACTGTTTCAAATTCATCATCATCAATAACTACTGTTTCAAATTCATCATCATCAATAACTACTGTTTCAAATTCATCATCATCAATGACTACTGTTTCAAATTCATCATCATCAATAACTACTGTTTCAAATTCATCGTCATCAATAACTGCAAGACTGCCGACCTCGTCACTGCTTCTCACCACCTTCCAACCTTCCTCGAAGATCTCTCCAACCAAGCAATTAACGTCTATCTCAATAACTACTGTTTCAAATTCATCGTCATCAATAACTGCAAGACTGCCGACCTCGTCACTGCTTCCCACCACCTTCCAACCTGCCTCGACGACCTCTCCAACCAAGCAATCAATGTCTGTCTCAACTTCCAGCACAGAAACTCAAAGTCAGTCTGATGTTGTCAGCTCAAACAAACCATCGCTGTCTTCACATCAAACCAGCCAAGGCGCATCATTTACGACTAGTGCTTCGACAATTCTAACAACAGCATCATCGACTTCAGCTAGCCAGGGACACTTGTCCTCCATACTACCATCCGTTAAAGGTCAGAATCTATCCCTTAATTAGACACAGCAAGTATCACTCAGAGCTAGCGATGGTCATCTTGATTTGAGACTGAATAGTTCTGAGTGACCGTCGGAATACATAGAGAATAATATATAGGGACTTTAGATCTACGACGGCAACTCGACGAAAACGTCACCTCAAAATATAACTTTCGCTTAATGTTAGCGGAGATGATCCTAAAATTAAATTGGTACGAGCGGTTTCTGAATAAATATAGAATTATAGGTTTGTACTTGTACTCTCGCGTTGTCGCGTTACAACCTCAAACTTGGTGATTTCACGTCGTTGTACAGAGTGCAGCAGGCATATGTGCTGAAATGCGTGCCATACGTGCAGTACGATTCTTTTTTCTCTTTTAACGAATGATATTCTTGTTTTGTGGCGTTCTCGTTGACGACCGTGTCGTAAATGTTAGTCCCTATTACACGGCGACGCGAAGATATGAATTTTATTTCAACAACGGTTATTGCAAACAATATTTTTACTCACTCGCTGCGCTCGCGCATAAAATATTGTTTTTAACACGAGAAAATAAACTTCATATCTTCAAGCCACCGTGTAATTTTCTTTTTTATTATAGCGAGCAAAAAAGAAACCACGGCTTTATTCAAAGTTTCAACACATTTTATTCCCCAAAAGTAAGCCCGACGGGCGCCGTCTTTTGAACCGTTTTTGTTCAAACTCACCGCTATTCTGATCCAAATCTAAAGTCACATGAAGTTTTCTTCTTCGAGTTAGCATTTTCTTGATCCTCAGAGAAGAATTTTACGTCATTTTCAGAGAACTTCACAGAAATTTTTCACTGACTGTTGACAAAAGCGGAAAATAACGTCATCTCTCACCAGTTACGTCACTCGGGTCCCGGATGTAGTTTTGCATGAATTTTATGAGTGGTGTATTTTCCCGTAAAACACTCCTGTCGAGATCTTGTCGTTACCAAACTCTTTCAAATTCAATTATCAAGCAAAAAAGCAGACTTTTACAAGAACTGATGCAAGAGCTGCATATGCCCCGAACAGACAACTTTATCGCCGGATGTGAAGGAATCTGGAATTCGGCAAATGTGAGGCTTTGGAATCCGGAGTCCTGAGCGTGGAATCCGCCATCCATTGCATGGAATCCAGAATCCACGGATTTCTATGGATCTATGCTTTGAGTTTGGAATCCGGAATCCACGACTCGGGATCCGGGATCCATTATTCGGGATCCGGAATTCCATGGGCTGGGATCTGGAATCCGAGGGTCACCTGGATTCCTTTACATGGGGCGACCCTTAGCGGTGAAATAAGACAAACTCCGCGAAGTTCATTTAGGCTATCAAGCATACTGTGACAATTTATCAGGGAGGGCGTCAGGTGGATCTCCTCTGAAGGTAAACAAAGTTCCTCACAAGAATGCCAGGATATATAACTGGTTTAAACTTGTTTCTGTTCTTTACAGTTTCAGCATCCTGCATGGACTTTACTGTTGGGCCAAAGGACTGCTCTGCGACTTGTTCTGACGTCGGCGGAACCGTAACAGCAAGCTGTCAATGTATGTCAGACGGGACAGCCATCTCAGAAAGCAGTGTTTGCGAGAAACATGACATTGTCACAAAAAAGCCGGTGAGATGCGAGGACCATTGTTCTTCATCAGGTTTGTAACAAAGGATTCTCTTTTTTACGTCGGATGCCTGTGGCAGACCACGCACGTTTAAAAATCCCTTGAGTGTCGTTTTCATCAGGTTTGTAACAAAGCGCTCTTTTTACGTGGGATGCCTCTGGCTGACCACGTTTAAAATTCTCATTGTAGTCAGATATGGTAGTTATCACAGCGCTTTTGGCTTGATACTGTCATGTTGGACATACGACATACATGTCTCTTTTTATTTTATCTCGAAAGGTAATCGGAAAAAGTCGCACGGACATTCAAACACACACACACCACTTCCCTTCTTCGAAAACTGAAAGTTTGTGGGGTACAAGATGGGGAGTTGGTGGCTGTGTACTGCTCCCTACTAAGATCTGTCCTAGAGTATGCATCGGTAGTTTTTGCAAACTTACCGCAGTATCTCTGCATGGCCGTAGAAAGAGTGCAAAAGAGAGCCCTACGAATCATCTTTGGTCCTGACTTGAGTTACGAGGACGCCCTCGCGCGTGCCGGGCTACTGTCTCTAGAGGCCAGACGCCACCTGGCGTGCGAGAAATTTGTGAAGGAAATTATGCACGCAAGCCCGCTTTACCCCCTAATTTCTAGCAGGGTCGTTTCGTCGAAAACCTCGTATTCGCTGAGGTCAGGATCATCATGCCATGTGTTACTTGGCCGAACTGACCGGTTCTCAGAATTCGTGTCAGTTAAATATGCGTCGCATATTAAGTGTGCGTAATTATGCGTATTCGATTTTTACTATATTGCTTATACTACATTTATGTCTTTATATTTATTTAACTACGCGTCTATTTGTATGTTTGTGAGTGCATTGTCTGACCCTACCAGTAATTCAGAGAGATCTGCGATTGGTGGAAATAAACAGATATTGTATTGTATTGTATTGTAATTACTGCGTTCTCACAAAAAGCATCTCTCAAGTGACCATCGTCTACTCTAAGAGCTAGCAACATAAGCCTCCTTTGAAATAGATTTTGTCGATCAAGCGTGATAGAACAGCAATGAACGGGAGAATATTCAGCCTTTTGCATTCATGTCCAGTTCCCGGCGTAACTAAAACTGCTTTTATTGAATGTGAGCACATACAAATGTGATTGATTAATGAAAACGCTTGAAGTCGGTTAACGCGATAAAACTAAAACGTTACAGGAATGTAAAGATACGGAAAAACACTGCTTTGTTACTGAAATTACAAAATACCTTTAAGTTATTTGTCGTTTGTGACTGAAATTTATGCTCTTTTCACTTGGGCGGCTTCCTGAATTCGGGCTTTGGGGCACACGAGAATGACGCAAAATCCACCAAAGGAACACAGAAAAGACATCTTAGCAAACAATCGAACATATTAGCATTCTTAGGGATCAAAAAGCAGACAACAAGTTCGGAAGGTGATGTCACGAACAAGGAAAAGCCAACGGAATAGGGAGCAAAACTACTTAGCCTGAAAAACTAGGCCCTACCATAGGATACCAAATAAGCGC
>BLFP01004307.1:19820-24820 GCA_014634505.1 Montipora efflorescens | reverse complement strand
GATGCTTTAATCGAAGGGTTGTTCGAATGGGTGGCTAGCGAATGTAATTTATCCCTTTTTCTCATTTGGCGTTTGATAGCCTTGGTCACCCAAGGTAAGGAGGGTTTAGCTTTGGTCATCTTCCATGGAATAAAAGTGTCAACAGCTGTAGCCAGAGAATTTTTAAACATCACCCAGTTTTCATTTACTGAGCGGGCATTTGGATTAGAATTGAAGAATTCCTGCTTGATACTTGCAGCTGCACCCTTTAGGCCCTCAAGGTTCATGCGG
Organism: Montipora efflorescens; assembly: GCA_014634505.1. Taxonomy (NCBI): domain Eukaryota; kingdom Metazoa; phylum Cnidaria; class Anthozoa; order Scleractinia; family Acroporidae; genus Montipora; species Montipora efflorescens. The sequence continues at coordinate 24,550 of BLFP01004307.1, read as the reverse complement.
TTATAAAGATGGACCTTGTGTGGTGGTTTATTTACACGAGATGGTTTAGTGTTAATTGTAAAGATTACTACATCATGATCGCTCATGCCGGAATGGATCTGCACATTTGACACCAATGAAGGTGCCGAAGACAAGACCAGGTCTAGAGTCTTACCAGAAGCTGGGCGAGAGACTTGTGTCACTGACTGAGTAAGAGAGTAGTCATCTAGGAAGTTTAATAGATATTCAGCATCCGCTGTTGAAGGTGAAGTATTGTGGTGGATCGGTGGACCAATTTATGTCACCAACATTAAAATCCCCAGAGGCCACAACGGACGGACAGCTACTTCTTGTTCTCTGGTAAAAATCAGCAATAATATCTGCGATATAATCAATGCGTGATACTGGAGCACTTGGTGGTTTGTAGAAAGAGCACAAATGTAGGAGTTTGTTTCCACGTAGTTTGATTGAGGCCCATACACTTTCGTTACTATCATCAGTACATGAGATGATTTATGACATCATATTTGTTGCCATGGTAGATAGCGTGTAACCCTCTAAAGCGTGGCCAACACAGTCGCTGTTTTAAAGTTGGTGACCATTTTTTCAGAAGTGTTTTCCAAAGTTTGCAATATTCCTCACCTCTCAATCTATTGAAATTGTGATAAAACGAAAAACCCCTTTTTAACGATTTTAAAAAATTCCACCCTACAGTTTTTTCTAAAATTTCACTGTTATTTGAGAGCTAATTGCACGAAAAAAGTCACACACATCATTAATTAATTTCTGATATAGTTTCATTAATATCTTTTTTATAATCAAACTTGGGTTTCTGTTGTGGTTTTAGGGAGCTTGAAAAGGTATGTCATACTGGCAATTACACTGAGGAGGCTTTGACAGCCATGAAAATGTTGGTTAAAATGAAAGAAAATGCCCGTCCTGGCTTTGCAGTCGTCTTTGATAATATTGACTTGGAAATTCAATCGAGAAACATGACGATGTCTAAGCAAAAGTCCTCTCACCATTGGGTCAACCACAAAATGGTCATGAATAGAGTATCAGGAATAAACACTCTTGGGAAGAGGAAACCAGACATTTTAGATGTACCAAATCAGTCGTTCATGCCTACAGTTACAGAAATGCAAAATCAAAGGCTGGATTACATTGTTCTAGTATCAAGAACATTGGTGGAGTACTTTACTGCATTAAGTCCCTTTAAGGATATTGTGATTCTGCATATACCACATAAGTATAGCAAGGAGATGAGCAAAAAGTCGACTAAGGTAAACAACTTTGTTGTTTTGTATTTAGGGGGTGGTCATTATTTATGGGTAGGAGGGGCTTTTAAATGGGAGGGGGTGTTTTGTTAATACCCTCCTGATATCTATTTTTTAATAATACATATTTATAATCCTTTGTTTTGCTGGTAACACATTTCTGGAACAAAGATGCCCCTTTGATGCTGAGCAAGTTTTTAAACATGTGCTCAAATAGCTTATCCTTCTTTGTTTGTGAGTTAGAACACTTAGTTTTAAATGCTATTTCAGTCTGGGGGAAAAACAGTTGCCCTTACTATGTTAGGGGAGGGGGACCAAACATTTTATTGAACATATTTGAGGTGGGGGTGCATAAAAAGTCTAAGGTGTTGACTTCTCATATTCATCAACTCCCTATAAATACTGAACACTCCCTTATGCCATGAACAAACTAAACCATTTGTTGCAATCACCATATGTCAGTCTACTCCTCCCTTAAATAAATAAATAAAATGATTTATCTAGTTTTAGAATTCAGTAGAACTGTATGAATTGTCATCAAACAATTAATTTTTCCCTACATTTCTTCATCTAGAAAGGAGAAGTTGACTTTAGATTACAGCTAACTTAGGCTGTTTTATTAAAGACCTCTTCAATAATAATTTTTATTCAACTTTGAAAATGAAAATGTCAATGAAGAGATGCTCACCATCCTGGAGCAGTTCCATACATACTTACCCAAACGTGCTGATGGCTCATGTGATCGAGATAGACTATTGATCGAGTTACGAGTTGAGTTGAGTTTGAGTTGAGTTTGAGTTGAGTTTGAGTTAAGATTGAGTTAATATTGAGTTACGGTTTTTTTGCATTTTTGGCACTTAAATCTAATAAATATTAAGTAGAAGACACTGAGAAGACCATCAAACACCGTTTTCGTGAAGTGCACAGGTGTATATTTGCGAAATGGTTTTAAACTGATCAAAACAATCTTGAAATTTCCTGCACGGCAGTATTCTTGTTTAACACTTTACCAGTTTCAGCACTTGGACTCCTTCGATTTGATTACTGCCTGTTTTGCTGTTATGTGGTCTCATCGATCAGTAGTCCCTTCAGAAGATTATTCCAAGCCGACCACATGGCTGATGAAAAGACCAGACCACAACACCGTACCCTTTTCGACTAGTGTGAGCTAGTGTGTGCGATCTTTAATATCCCACAGTTTATGAACGATGAAGGTTGTGAGACGGGACCTGCGATTTATAGTCCTTATTCGCGAAGACTTGAAAGTCTAACCATTTGCGGATGTTATTACAAAGGCAGCACTTTCTCCTCAATTTTTTTAAGACCCTGAGTGTTGCGGGTCTGGCCGGAAACGAACTCACGATCTCCTGCATAACAAACTGATCCACCGGCGCGCGGTTGTTTCTTTTAGCGATCAAGTCTATCGACGCAGAAAAGATGTCTTCCTGTGAGGCTAAGGTTGGGATTTACTGTTAAGCCAGCTTCTAGCCCTGGCGGCTAAACGATGAAACGTACCGTTTGTCGTCCAGCAGCGTGGTTTTCGTGATCGGCTACCAGACAAAACGTTATCGGAACTTGTGAGCTGCAGGAGTGTTTATGTAAAATATGGAATCCGGAACCTGGAACGCGTTTTTTCCTTTACTGATCCTAGCCTTTGAAGAGAAGTGCCTTTGTCAGTTTTCATTTATGTACTTGCAAAAACAAAAGAAACCGTTCACGAAAAACCAAAATTAATTGACAAGTAAATCAATAAACAATGAGTAATAGCTGTGAACTGCTTTATGCAGGTAAAAGTGTAGACAGAAAGAAATGTCTATCGTGATTTGGTCAAATCATAGACATACTTTCAATTTCAATACTCGGATTTCAAAACTTGTTTGTAGACCTTTTTTAACCGGTTGAGTAGGGATCCAGACAGACAATTTTAAATTAATAATTAAAGATCACCTCTGGCTCACAGAATGCCATTCTGGAGAGAAACGCACAGATAACTATAAATTTCTAACTGGATTTGTCAAAAGGTGCCTGCAGAAATTGTGAAAACAAGCCAATTCTGCTACTGTCACAGACTTAAAGAAAAGCCCCCCTCCCCACCCCTGTGCTTTGGTCAGACAACCAACAATCACCTACCCACACCACAGTGTGGGTTCACTCTAATTGGTGATCAAAAGCAAACTATCATTGAAGCCTAGACTAGTCCAGGAAAAATTGCCAATGAAGACATGCTACAGTGTAAAGTCTGACTTAACAAGGCCACAAACTCTAACTGCAGTTAAAGCCTCAAAGCAGCAACCCCCCCAGCCCTGTGCGTTTGACACACAACTCACAGTTAGAACTGTCCCTGGGCTGTTTGGCAAAGCAGGCCTTGACGGCAAGCCCCCTCAATTTTGAGAGGCCAGAATGGCTTGAACACGGGCTGCGCCCGTGCTCAAGCGAAAACTCCAGTAGCTACCTTTTAGCAAATTCGCTCAGATATATATATATATATAGCTTGAATATCTGTAGTGGTTGACCAAACGATAAATTTCCAACAGAAGCCTTGAATGCAATTCGACTGGAATTATTTACTTAGCCTCCTGCAACAAATGCAAAGTGCAGTATGTTGGTTCGACTTCCAATGCATTTAAAGTCAGGTTCAGAAACCATAAATCCGACATGAAAAGAAACAAAAAATCGTGCGAGCTTGCCATTCATTTCAATAAATTTCCTCACAACCTTTCGGACTTCAATTTCATTGTCACTGAGAAGATAATGAACACTGATGGAGATTTAGATAACACTTTATTAAAGCGGGAGGGTTATTGGGCGGCACAATTACGCACACTGCAGCCTTTTGGCCTCAATAAGCGCTGTGAATTCCGTTCAAAAAAACGGATCAATTTCAATGTTTCATAAAAAGCTTTTTTGTTTCCATTATAGTCACATCTAATTTGTAGTCGATATTACATAAATAGTTGGAATCACTTGCATAACTCTAGATTTTATTATTACATCATTACTTTTGTTTTAGTGATCAAGCTTTAGTTTTGGCTTGTATTGTACCATACAATTTACTACTTAATTGTATTCCATTACAATAGCCATTGTTAGTCTTTCAGAGACTATATAGTCTCCACTGCTGTAATAATTAGGCCATTTTATCCTTAGATTTTTAACTTGTACTCTATTTTAAAAAATTTTTAACTGACCAAAGGCCGAAGGGCCGAAACGTTTTTATTAAATTTCCTGGACCTTCGAGAAGTTTTGTCTTCCTCTCCAGTTTATATGCAACATATACTGTACTTATAATCTTCATTCACTGACGAAGCTCTAAGCGGCGAAACGTTTGAAGAATTTAACCGATTAGAAACATATATGCCTCAAGAAGTTATTTCCTTATTACATTATCTATCGAGGCATGGCTACACCTTTCTTAGGCTTCTTATATATATATATATATATATATATATATATATATATTTGTTTTTTACTTAT
>BLFP01004303.1:9093-20046 GCA_014634505.1 Montipora efflorescens | reverse complement strand
AAAAAATAAGTGCGCAGCAGTGTGAATAAAACTCCTGAAGAGTGAGGCTTCAAGCCTTACGAAACAGGCCTGTAGGGTAATTACCGAATAGCTATGTTTTAATTCTCACAGCCTTCTATAGTTACGCTCTACCTAATGTATGAAGCACTCTAACTGGCTCGATCGCCACCTCTTTTTGATTATATATATATAACTAACTGCAGACAATACTGTTTCGGCCTTCTGAGCCTCATCAGTGCAGTGCTGATGTCTAGGATGGAGGTTAAGCTATAAAGCCACCCCAGATGTCCCACACACACACATATATATATTTTTCATTCGCTATAATTAATCAGTTGATTAACGGGATGGGTTTCATTTCTTCATTCTACGGTCTATATAAATAAGCCTGCATCATTAACTTGATCCCTCTGATTAGTTGATGCCTGAGTTGGTGTTTGCCTGTGAATCGTTAGTCGATCCTTAGGTTTAAGGCTATGAAGGGGTTTAGCCTTTCCCATCCCACCCGTGAAAGAATCCCGGGATACTCACGATAGGCCAATTCACTGTCTCGATAGCTGCGTTGCCAGCGTGGTTGTCCTGATGGTGTAGTGGTCATCACACCCTACCGGTGTTCAGGGGGACGTGGGTTCAAATCCCGCTCAGGGCAATTCTTCATGTTTTTCATTCGCTATAATTAATCAGTTGATTAACGGGATGGGTTTCATTTCTTCATTCTACGGTATATATATATAAAGCCAGGGCGATCTTCGTTTAAAGTAAAATATTCACTGAATTTTCGACAACGGATCACTGATTCTTCCTCTCTAAAAATAATACTGCTTAGACACGACGGCTTCAAAATATTGATCTCAACCTCAGAAACTTTCATGAAACATCACTATTGAAATCAAGTGACAATTAATGATCCAAGCTCCCATTGTAGAATATTCGTAGGCAAAACGTGCACAAATCTGGTACAGTTACCAAGTTTCCAACATCGAATCGATAAATATAAAACTATGAAACCATGAAAGCGTCTTTCCGTCTGCAGTATGTACACATAAAATTTCTAACATGCTTTAAACCCGACCGTTATTTCAAATTAAGGCCCGGGCAAAGAGCTTCAACATCTGCTTCAACTCTGACATCCTTTCGATTTTGTTGAACAGCAATGTCGAAACCGTTGAATGAGTGTAAATGCGTTTAAAATTTGCTTCAACAATTTGCGACTGTTGAATGAAGTTGAAGCTGTCTGCCACCGTCTTTCAACTTTGTTCTGTATATCGCTTTCTCAACGTATCCATGTCTGTATCCATAGCAACAAACGCCGGCTGAATACCAGGCCTCTGGTGAAGCTTTTTAGAATCAAATGTTGATGATGCGTTGAAAACGTTTGCCACCCCAGCGATCGACATCATTTAACAGCCTTCAGCAAAATCGAACGGTAGGCGAAGCAAAAGTTGAAGCCATTGCCTTGCCTTTAAGGGGGGGTGGCACTTAACTACAGAAAGACAATGGTTGCTAGGGAAGCTTTTTAGTCAAAGAGCGCTACAAAACGCTTGCATGGATGGTTCTCTGAGGTAACGTTTTCAATGGAAATCTGTCATCACTTCAATCATAAGGCGCATGCGCAACTAGTTCCAGTCGTCTGCCGCGCGTTTCAGTGAAAACAGGTAAAAGCTCTCAGGAAACGAAAGATCATCGGCTGTGAACCGTCCCATCATTTTTCGTAAAATGTAGCAAGGAACTTCTATTTGGACAAAAACTGGAACTGATAATTTGAAAATGTATCAAAGGAGGGCCTTATTTTTTAAAATCCATGCTACAGATTGTGCGCTCTCATACTGTTGCGTTAAAAATTTGTGAAAAACATAGTTAACTCGCCGAGTTTTCTGGACATTTCCTGGTTTGGTCGCGTGATTTACCAAATATGGTTGTGAGTCGAACCAGACAAAGGAATGTTAAATAGAACACACTTAGCAAAAAAGGATAACTGTAAAGTAAAGGAATCCGAGAAATGACTATTTGATTGGGTCCATATAGCAACGGTTTGATCGTTTAAGAGCCACCCAGCCCTTAAGTGAAACGAAATGATTGAAGAGGAGGGGATTAGAAAAGAGACAATTACTCAGTTTTGCTTCTACGAAACGAATGTCAAAACGTCAAATATGATTTTCTATAGGAGTTGATTACGGAACGTCAGTGTTCACACTTTGTTTTCTATCTCACCTTCGTGTGCATTACTGTTACGTAATACTTGTCAAGTATGCATGATTTCTGTACCTCATGGGAGTAAGGTGTCATAGCATGTACTGCTATATAGTCCAGTAGCCGTATGCTTATTTCACTTCTCGCGTCACCAATATAGCTTTACTGTATTCTGCTTTCCCGCCCACCCGCCCCTCCTTTTCTTTTGTGTTAATTAGCAAGTTTTGCTCTTTGGTTGTTATTTGTCGTTACTTAACTATTCATATTTTCGTCCCATCTTGACACCCGCAGGCCGTCCAAGCTCTTATGCACATGGGGACTGCTTCAGGTGTGGAAGGCCAGGTCACTGGGCCAAAGATTGCAGGGCTTCCAGCTTCTACCCCCGCCCTTTCGGCCAGTACAAGCCAACCGCCTTTGCCCCAGCCTCCACCACCACAAACGCTTCAGGAACCGGACTTAAGGGAATCGGACATTCATGAGGAATTCGACAAGTTTACGGATGTACTTCAGGTACTGAATCGTTTTGAAATCGACGAAGATCTAGGACGGAATAACAATGTAAAGGGCAATTTAAAGAAAAATTTAGAATTTTGGGTATTTTTAGGTGCTTCATCCTTCATATTAAACGTAATTAAATTTGGTTATCGTTTGCCTTTCTGGGATGTGCCGCCTGCATATTATTCAAAGAACAACGCTTCTGCCCTGAAAAATATTGACTTCGTAGAGAATTCTATCACTGAGCTACTGGAGTCCGAACGCATAAAGCAATTGTCTTACAAACCCCATGTCGTCAATCCATTGTCGGTTTCCGTTCAGCCTAATGGAAAGAAAAGGTTAATTCTTGATTTAAGATATGTTAATCATTTCATTAAGAAACTGAGGATTAAGTACGATGATTGGAAAATTGCTTCTCTTATGTTTCGCAAGAATGGTTATATGTTTTCTTTTGATCTTAAGAGTGGCTATCATCACGTCGAGATCTTCCAACCACATCAAACATTCTTAGGTTTTTCATGGGAGTTTCAAGGGGAGACGCGGTTTTACGTTTTCACAGTTCTTCCTTTTGGCCTTTCTGTAGCTCCTTATATCTTTACAAAGATACTCCGCCCTTTGGTTGGATGGTGGAGGGCTAACGGTATTTACATCGCGGTATTTTTAGATGATGGTTGGTCCATAGCTGACGACTATAATTCAGCAAATATTATAGCTAGTAGGGTTCGTTCTGACATACGTTTAGCCGGATTTATAACAAATAGCGAAAAGTCAATTTGGGAACCAACGCAAATTATTACTTGGTTAGGATTGGTCTGGAACTCCACTCTTGGTACTATTAGTATTACACCCAGGAGGGTCCAAGGTATCGTTGATTGTGTGGCTTTTATTGAAGCTCAAAAATGCACAATTTCGGCTAAACAATTGTCATCATTTGTCGGGAAAGTTATGTCTACATGTCCGGTTACTGGAAATTTACCCAGAATTACTACCAGACACTGTCAGATGACAATTGCTATTGCTGAGCATTGGGATACACCTATGATTTTAGACGAGTATTGTAAGGATGAAATCGTTTTCTGGAAGAACAATATCCATCTACGCAATTTTAAAAATTGCTTTGTTTTCCGCAAACCTCAGAAAGTAACTTTTTCAGATGCTAGTAATATTGCCTGCGGAGCTGTTTCTTATATCAATGACGGCGAGCTTGTTTGCCACAAAATGTGGACGCAGGACGAAAGGAGTAGACGTTCTACGTGGCGAGAATTAAGTGCAATTGAATTCTCACTTCTGTCTTGCCTTCCTTTTTTAAGTTCATCACATATTAAGTGGTATACCGATAACCAGGCCACTGCCAAAATCGTTGAGGTCGGTAGCATGAAACTCGAGTTACACACGATTGCCTTAAAAATATTCAAGATATGTTACGAACACAGCATTCATTTGGATATTGAATGTGTTCCTAGAGATCGCAATGCCAGGGCAGATTTTATTAGCAAACTGGTGGATTTTGACGATTGGCAGGTCACTGAGGACGTCTTCAAAGACTTGGATAGTCTTTGGGGTCCCCACACGGTGGATTGTTTTGCCACGTATTACAACAGAAAAATCACCAGATATTTTTCTAGATTTTGGAACCCGGAAACGTCGGGCATTGACGCATTTATGCAGTCGTGGGAAGTTGAGAACTGCTGGTTAGTTCCGCCAGTTTATCTTATTCCCAGAACGCTTGCCTATATGTATAGTCAGGGAGCCAAGGGCACCCTTATTGTTCCACTGTGGAAGTCAGCCGTGTTTTGGCCCCTGTTAACCAATATTTATTGCAGTTTCATCCAGGATTTAAGAGTTTTGTCTATGCCTCAAGCTTTGACGCACGGGCTAAATCACAATTCTATTCTGGGTTCACCAACTACTCCGGGATATGTAGTGGCTTTAAGATTGAATTTCGTTCCTTCGGGGTAAGAATCTGAAAGGTTGGCCTTTCGGCCACAATCTAGCGAGTGGAATTTGTGCTGACTACGAATAGCACCTTGGCAGTGTTGCGTTATTTATTTCACTTTGATCATTTTATATGAGGTAGATGTGCTGACAACGAATAGCACCTTACCAGTGTTGAGGTATTTATTTCTTTTCGGCCATGTGTCAATGTGCAGAAGTTGTGTCGACAACGAATAGCACTCCAATAGTGCTGTGTTATTTATTGCCCTTTTTGATCTTCATTTAATGAATGTAGTGGTGTTGAGAACTAATAGCACCCGGGTTGTAGTACTTATTTCCTTTTAGCCATGAATCAGTGAGTAAGATTGTTCCACCTCTACACCCCTCTGTTATGTGTTTTTCCTTTTGTTTTCCTCAACAGGCCATCTCTGCTCAGTCCTGTTGGGCAAGTCTCTATGGATCTTTAGCTCCCTTCAAGCTGCGCCTCATTACTGATCAGTTTAAGGCCAGACAACCTTCGACGATGAATAGATATTTACTTGAGTGTCGAAAATTTATGCGTTGGTGCAATGATGTTAAGGCTCAATTCGTTTTGCCACAAGAGCCTGTTGTTGTAGCGGCCTATTTGTCTCAGCTTCACAGGAAGACTGGTTCTCCCAGCACTGTTAGTATGGCTTATGCTGCATTAGTTTGGCTACACGATGTAGTAGATGTAACTTGTAGTAATAATCCTTTGAAAACCGGAGTGTGTAGAAATGTTGTTGAAGCCGCGAAACGTAATGGCACACAACGGAAGAATAGGAAGCTCCCTCTCTCTATTGATATGGTCAAGAGAATAGTTGCTAAACATGGCAAGGTAGACGCTAATCTAAAAGATCTGCGAATTTCAGTCATAGTTCTCTTAGGTTTTGCAGGTTTCTTCAGATTCAGTGAGTTAGCAAATATCAAACCTTCGCATATAACTTTCGCAGATGACCATATGTCCATTGTTATACCAAGTAGTAAAACAGATGTCTACAGGGAAAGTAATAAAGCTATTATTGCTAGAACGGACAATGCCACTGGTCCAGTTAGTATGGTCCTTAGGTATATGTCTGCTGCAAGAATGGACCATAATGCAGACGGTCTCCTAATCAGGCAGTTAGTATTTCAGAAAAATTATAATACTTATGTTTTAGGGAACAAAGGAATTTCGTATTCTAGGTGTCGAGGAATCTTTTTGGAAGCTCTCAAGGCTCTAGGTTACAACTCCAAACGTTTTGGGTTACACAGTCTTAGGTCTGGTGGGGCAACCGCTGCCGTAACTTCACCTAGCGGCCCTGTATCAGACAGGTTATTAAAATTACACGGGCGATGGAAATCCGATTACGCCAAAGACTTGTATATTCAAGAAGATATATCTGCACGGCTTTCAGTTTCATCTAGCCTAGGTATCTAATTGCTATCATTAAGTTTCCACGCGTGATGGGACACGCGAACGTTTTGCTATCTTTTAGTTACAGTCAAGTTTTGTATAATTATAATCAGTGCTTTCACTATAATTTAACCGTATCATATGTATTGTGCAAGTGTACTAGCTTAATGAGGATATAGCTTCGCGTATGGTATTTCTGTGGACTAAAAGCAATGTGACCGTTTATATACATAGTGCTCGAATACAGTAATAAAGCTTATATTGGCTCTCCGTGAGTTACCAACCCATTTGACTGTCGTTGTCGTGTTGTGCAAGTTCCCATAACGGTTTAGAAAATAATTTTCATGTGTGCGAACGCAGTGAGTTAAAATGAAAGTGTTCATTTTCTTAACGTATCTGAAATTTAAGATATTTTATTTTGTTCGTGTGACTGATTCAGTTGTGCAAATGGAAGCTAATTTTAACAACACTCTAAAAGACATTTGAAAAACAGGGTTAAAGTATTAATTCCGGTTTAACAAAAATTTACACCTGTTTGATCCTTTTGCTGCGAATTAATTTTTATGTATTCATTTATTTAGTTTAAATTTGTTAAAGAACCCCGATACAATACAATCTCGTTCCCAGGTTTCTTTCTACCTGTCCTCCCCTCAGCGAAACGCCAGGTTCAACACCCCGCCTAGCGCCAAAATATGTCTGGGCATACTACAAGTCTATTTCGAAACGAGGCCACAGCCGAAACGTTGATGATGTTAATAATTTTCGTAACTTGAACACTGATTGGCCCTTTTTTGGAATTAATAGTATTATTAATCTTAACACATGCATGATGTCCCTGAATCCTGCTTTGGAAGAGGTCAGTTGCAACATATGCAATCTGCTTTCTAACCTCCACTAAATAAAATCATACCTAACCCTGAAACTTTTTTTGGCTTGAAAAAAGTCGTCCTACGCTGTGGGATAAATCAGCTTTGTTTTTTAATTTTATAGTTGGTGACCTTCTGAATTGGTAAAAATCTGATAAAAGTCCTGTTCACCACCGAGATAGTCTGTTCTACATTTCACGTCAGAAAACTGTGTGTTGGAAAAAAATAATAATAAAATAAACCCATAACCTATATCACCGGCTCGGTCATGCACCAAACCATTTCTTTATTTTCCTGTTTTAAAAGATCACTGATGATCGGATTTTTACCAAATCAAAAATTTTGCGCACTCACTTTATAACTTAAGTAATGGACAGACAGTTTAAATTTCAAGAGGTTCTCCAGTCTTTCCCCTCTCGTAAACAGTACAAACATTTGATTTGACCCACTGTTATTTCATGTGACTTTATTTTATCCTGCCAATTATCAGAATTATAGTCGAGCCGTAGCCTTTTGCTTGGGACTTTAATAAAGTTATTATCATTATCAATATTTACATGAAACAACAACGTTAACGCAAGCTTGTAATTTGAAACAATGTCCTCTGAGCCATATACAGTAGAAACCAATTTTGTCTTGGCCTCAAAATCTTTTTAAAGACGTGTTGTTTGCGGATAATCATTCGAGTTTATTGCCTGAATGTCTACTAAGGTCGTCATAGCAATAACAGACTTGCTCGACGACAAGCCAAATTGAATCTGATGTTGTTGGCAAGAACATTTACAACAACGTAATATTTCAAAAAGAGCTGATCTATATTCAGAGTTTCTAAAAGAATAAATTAGTATGTTGATGATCGAGTTTCCGTATTGGAGAAGTTTAAAGATCATGCCCAGCACTGGGGATAATTCCCTACATGAAATACATAGGTTAATGATTAAGATAAATATCTGAAATGGAAGCCAGGTAACAAGAAATGCTCCCGTTATCAACGCTACAGTTTTTGCCAGCTTAAAATCTCTTGCATCTCGAATTGCACGGGTCTTTCGACGCCGAGACATTTCTTTAATCCAGAGCAGAGGGTAGGCAGCACAGGTCAGAATAATGGGTGCAAATAGGAATATAAAGAAAAGGACTAGAAAGAGAATGCCTTGGTCGATCACGTGGTTGAATATAGTTTCGATCCATGCTACGGTAAAGGCTAGGATCCATGGTGTTGCTATAGCAACTACGTAAGCTTTGCTGCTTAGTGCTCGGTGACGAAGAGGCCAGCCAATGGCTAACAATCGCTCCAATGCGATCACCGTTAAAGTGAAAATCGAGGCAAAGCCAGTGAACATGTCAGTCCATTCTAGGATGGCGATTAAAAAGACGTTCTTGTATTGAAAATTCGTGATCCAATTTGTGACGATAAAAAGAGGAACTGTTATTGCTCCAACCATAAGGTCTGCCACAGCCAAACTTATGAGGGGAAATTGGGGCCGCCTGCGTTTTAGTTTCTTCATAAATATGACGATGGTTAGTGCGTTTCCAGAAATTGCTAAAGCTGCAACTACTCCAAAGGACAAAATCCAAGCGATTTTCGATAGATCCATGGCCACCATACTTCTCACGGTCTGCATGGAAAATAATTGTAAAATTGTTAATAATTCCTGAGGCCACTAGCCAATAGGAAAGCAGTATAGTCAGGTAAATTTACACCGCGGCAATAGGTATTCACGACTAACATGGACCCCCCTCTATGATTGTATCTAGTACCGTCGTGATCAAAAAGGTGTTTGGAAGAAGAGTCAAGCATGAAGGCTCTCGAACTGCAAAGTTTTCGTTGCTTCGACAACAAGAAGTTATTGATAGCTCACAGTGGGGCCGATTTCTAGGTTATAGAAGTTAAATAAATGAAAGCGTTCTATGACCACGAAAACTGGTGTAGATTTATATCCAGTTTCTGATTTACAAATTTGATGATGTATAATATAAAAGACACTTAACATTGCTTTTTCAAGATGTAATTATACTGTGAACTGTTTCTCTTTGTCCCAAAATCCGCGCACGGAGCGACCAAGGACACCGCAAGACCGATACTTGAACGGCACTCGGTGGAGCCCCTAATAATAATAATAATAATAATAATAATTTAATAATTTATTTACTTATATAGCGCCCTTTAACATTTATAGAATGATCAAAGGCGCTTTACAATTTAAAAAAACTAATATTTACAATAGATAATTACAATAAAGATGCTATCTACAATAGATAATTACAATAACAGTACTAAAATAAAATAATAATAATAATAAATAATGAATAAATGAATGAATGAATAAAAAGTACATAAATAAAATACAAAATACCGATAAGATCGTAATGCAAACCTAAAACGCTAGCTTAAAAAGATAAGTCTTAAGAGATTTCTTAAAAAGCGCTAGCGAATCAATCGTGCGGATGTGCGCAGGCACGCTGTTCCACAGCGCAGGCGCAGAGGCATGAAACGAGCGGGCACCTAAAGTTGTGCGCATTTGGGCGTTCTAAAAATATTGTATCATTATTGCGTAGTGAATATCTAGACGATGATCTAATACAGATCAGGTTACTTAGATAACAAGGAGCCATGCCATGAATCGCCTTAAAAGTAATCATCAAGATCTTGAATTGAATACGATAATTTACTGGCAGCCAATGAAGGTTGTAAAGTACAGTTGGAGAGCGCCAGAACGAACGAAGAGAGACCGAAATGGTTTTATACAGTATTTTGAAAGCCTGGCGCTCACGTGCGGTCGACAGAGTCTTATTAGTCTGCTTATGAAGCGATGACGCGCAACGGCCAACATCTTTCATCAAATAAATAATCAACGTGGATCAACATTCACTTAGAGGATTTAAATAAAGAAAGGAAAATAAAGAAATGTGGAACAGCAAAGAGGAAACGAGGACTATCCAAAATAAGGAATATCACAAGTTTGGACAAGTTTGGATTAAGAAAGACAGTGCACTCTCCGAGTTATTACTTTCACATCGCTCTAGAGTTTTACGTGCGCGTGGTCAACCTCACATTTTCCCCAAGATTAAAACTGAACGCTACAAGAAGATTTTTCTTAATCGCTGTTTATTTGATGTTGTGTGATTACTATTATAATCCGTTTTAGCTCTTTTTGAAATAGGTTTAAATTGATATTGTTACTGTAACAGTTTTCATTCATTTAGTTAAATTTGTTACTTGTAAGCCATGATGTACGTTCTTGCAAAAGGTTGTCGATAGAGGGCTTTATTATTATTATTGTTATTATTATTATTATTATTATTATTATTAGCAGCAGCAGCAGCAGCGGTAGTAGTAGTAGTAGTACTAGTAGTAGTAGTATGATTATCTAAATAGGGAAGAATCTCTAAAATAGGGAATCCTTAAAACTGGGGATCTCTAAAACGGGAAATCCATAAGACACAACAATATTGAAAGATCTACATAACTGGACGACCGCCTCCACGACCATCTTTGTGATACAAAAATAATAACAAAAATGCATGAAAAGCCATTGCGCGCCATTTCAACCCTGTGAGCCACTCCACTCGTAACATGACAGTATGCTGTCTTTTCCCTACACCAAGGAAACACGGAAGCCGCGAAAATCTGGAACAAAGTTCATTTTTCAACTCGGCACACTCAATCCCTGTAGAATCAATTCGCACTGTTTATTAGCGTTATTTAGTCACAGTGCCTCCACCAATGGTTGAGTTCCCGCACTTCAAATATGTACCTCAGAGAACTCAAAATTCATCAAGTCGCTCCAACTAATTGTATTAATGAACAAGAATTCGCGCTTGCGACAGCTTTGGGTCTGAGGTCAGAAAGCTCAATTGGTAATGGGCGAAGCCGCTATAAACCATCAGGGGCACCCAACGACCAATTTGTTGTAAAATGTATTATTATACCCCAGTTAATGAAAATAAATGTTATTAAGGCATTTTTAGGTGTTTTTCAGTGTTGCTGGGAAAAAATTATCTGTTCCTTTTTCCCAGCAAGACACACAAGAAAAATTCCCAGCCAGCTAGACA
>BLFP01004302.1:1494336-1512816 GCA_014634505.1 Montipora efflorescens | reverse complement strand
TTATTCAACCATCGAGAAAGAGTGTTTAGCCATTGTGTGGGGATTCAAAAGGTTTCATCTTTATCTGTATGGAGTTCCCTTTGTGCCACAAACAGATCACGAGCCACTGAAGTGCATGAACAGTGCGAAGTTTGCTAATGGACGCCTAATGCGTTGGGCTATGTTTCTTCAGAGTTACAACTTCAGAGTTGAGGCTATCAAGGGATCTGAGAATGTAGGAGCCGATTGTCTAAGCAGAGTAGAGGAATAACTTAAGAGACACTGGACTGCCTCCTCAGTTGGTACTATCTAACTAATTTTTCGTTGTTAGTAGAAATTTAGGAAATTTCTTCTCAAGAGGGGGTTATGTTACGAAAAATAGTATTGCGTGGCTAGCGTCACTGTCTAGAAGCTTCGCTAGAGTTCGTAGTTTGTTTATATTTAGGTTTGTACGTAAGCGTTTCTAAATCGGTGTGTTTTGTAATCTTTCTATAAGTAGATTCATTACTAATTTAGAAAGTTCTAGAAGTTTATTGTCAGAGTATATAAGTAGACGAGTCCAGGCTGAGTGTTTTTCTAACTAGTTTTTCACAAGCGAAGAGAGTTGGTGTTAGTCGTGTTTAGTCAAGTGTGACAGAAGCTGTGTTTATTCAAGTGGGCGAAGGCCGTGTAAGTTTATTGAGTACGTGTTGTTAAGAGTTTTACTTCGTGGAAACTACGTTCATTTTGGAATAAATCTTCTTGTTGTTGTTCCGACAACCCTGCGTTCAGTTTAGTTTGCAAACTACCTTTCCTCTAAACATTCGAACTCGTAACACCATTATTGATCTTTCGAAGGACAAAAAACTGTGGAATTTAGTTTTTTTACGACTTCAGTTCTTCCAGCAGATTACTCTGAAGTTATTAACTGCTATGTTTCTGAAGATTACCTTTTAAGTCATCATCGGGGTCTCTTCAATTTGGCAGCTTTCAGTAGCACTGAGCTGCAGGCAACAACCTTATTCGCTCGGCTGAACAAATATATATAACGCAAGTTTGCAATGTTGCAGCGACTAAATAAATGCGAAGACATCTGCGGATAAAATTCACAGCCAAAACAACTAATTAATCGACGCCAATAGAAGCTGTGGGAGGTACGCTGAATGTAGTTTTAATGATAAAACCTGGGCTGCCACCAGCGGGATAAAAAGAAGATAATGTCAGAATCAGAATTGCATTGTTGCTTTGTCGGGGGGAGTTTGAGAAGTTAATATCCCTAAAACCGAAGGATTTCTTTTTCATCTTAGAGTTCCTTCAATACTGTTGGATTCTAGAGACAGAAAAAACATGTTTCTCTCAAAATCACCTCAAGGTAATTTGCGTGAGAAAAGTACAGTTGTTGATAGTGTGGTGTACTTTCTTGCCATGAGTTGAGCTGCTCAGGTGTACGGAGAGGCAAAGGCGACTTCAAAAAACAAGAGCAATGGCATTAAATTCCTCCTCTAATGCCATCTTAGTTACCATTGGAAACTTCACTGCTGCTGAACCGAAACAATGTCCTCTCACAAAAGATAAACTTGACGTTAAGATCATCAAGATCTTGGCCTACAGTATAGTTTCGATCGTTTCTTTCTTTGGAAACTCTGTTATCATTGCAACTGTGATCAGGAACCGACGGATGCAGACAACTGTAAACTATCTCATCGCGAATATGGCCGTATCGGATTTATTTATTTCAGTGTTTGCGGTTCCGATGAAAATCTCCGAAATCGCAAACGGTCCTCGAAGATGGCTATAATTGAAGGCTATGTGGGATTGATTTTTTGTCAGCTGATCTATTTTTTCCAAGACACTTCATTGGTTGTTTCGATTCAGAGCTTGGTCGTCATTGCTGTCGACAGATATCGCGGAATTGTTTTTCCATACCGCTCCGCCATAATAACCCCAAAACGATGTAAAATTGTTATCGCACTGGTATGGGTGACGTCGATGAGTTTACACAGCATTTATTTCTTTATTATTCGTCTTAGTTCCAACAATAACACAACATATTGCATTTTCAGCGCGGAGCCAAAAATGTTCTCTGATCCCAAAAAAGCCGAAGAAGATTACGTTGTAGCTGTGTTGGTTCTCGTAGTGATTGCTCCATTTTTGACTTTAGCACTCTTGCATACTCGAATCATATGGAGTTTGAGAATTCAAGGACACACAATTTATAGTAAATCAACGCTTCAACTCAGAATTTACAAAGAAAACGTAAAAGTCATAGCAAACATCTGCACTATAGTTATTGTATTTGCACTTTGTGTTCTGCCACTGTTTGTGTACGGAATGTTGTTTTACTTTGTGTGGAAATGGGAAATGCCGTGTAACATGAATCAATTTGGATTCGCTGTACATTTTGTTTTGTTTTCAAATGCTGCCATAACTCCCCTCATTTACTTCGTACTCAATGATAGATATCGCCGAGGATTGCAACAGGTTTTAAAGCAGGTCCAGTTTTTCCGTAAAGACCGTGGTGATAACATTAACGCCGATGAAATATGCTTAAATCATCGGAACGCCAATTCATAGACGGCGGCGTAAATATTACAGTCCTCTTCACCATTTTATCGTTGTCATCGTGGTCGTCATCGTTAACGTTGTCATAATGGTATCATCGTCGTCGTGGTAATCGTCATTATTGTAATTATCATCATCGTCGTAATCGCCATCCTTATTATGTTAATTGTCATCATCATCATCGGCATCATCATCGTCATGGTACCATCGTCGTCGTGGTAATCGTCAGTAGGGAGCTTACGAAACGACGACGCCGACGGTTTGGTACATATCTTTACTGTCATCTCCGAAATGACGACGTGAAATGACCAAATTCAAGGTTCTGTGGAGGACGTTAGCACATGACGATGAATTTTCAGTTCTCTCTCTACGCTTGGCCAACCCACTCATACCAGTTTAATTCCTCGTCAGTTACTACACATTTTTAACGCGGAACAACATGAAATAGTTTCGTAGTGATATGAATAACGCGGATTTGTATTTTTGAATGAAGTCCTCGTAGCCGTCGTCGTCCTCGTTTCGTAAGCTCCCTATGATCGTAATTATCATCATCGTCGTAATCGTTATTATGTTAACTGTCATCATCATCATCGGCATCATCATCGACATCGTTACAATCATGGTCATCGTTCGTCATCGTCATCATGGTAGTCGTCATCATCGTAATTATCAACAGCATCGCCGTCATCAATCAACATCATCGTCATCATCGTAATTGGTCATCATCATCATCGGCATCACCATCGACATCGTCATCATCGTCGTAACCACATGATCATTGTTATCCTCATCGCCATCATCATATAACAGTGAGAATTCTTCGGCCATCGTAGCTTATTTGAGGATAAATCTCTGCTGTTTGTATTTTATTCTTAATTATGAATTCTCCTGGAATTATCGGAATTATCACCTCATCGTTGTCTTTATTATCATTATCTTCGTATACAACGACTAGAGAATGAATATACATGATTGTATAAAAAAAAAAAAACTGTACAATGGATACTCGGAACGCGTTCCAAACTAATTTGTGGCATTACATTTTAGAGAAATTCGGTACAAAACAACCATAATGCACTGAAGAATTTTGCCAATCCAGGCAAAGATAGGTTTTCCATTGGAGAAAAATATGGTCTCCGTCAAGTTCACACGAGTCACGATTTAAAAAAACACAATACCGTCAAAAATCACCTTTTTATTCTTCCACTGAGCAAGCCTATCTACATAAGAACACAGTTTAATATTTACAAAAAGACGTTCCGAATTTCGGATACCCTTCACACTCATCAATGCAAAAACGGTCATTACCAACCTACATTGAATGGTCTTCCGAATTTCGGACCCCTTAACTCTTATCCGACAAAAATACCATGATTACTACCTAACTTAAAATGCCTTCCGAATTTCGGACCCCTCAAAACGTATCCTACTAAAAAACTAGGATTGCTACTTAAACGTGAAAGGCTTTCCGAATTTCGGACCCCTCGATTAAATCTTAGAGTTAAAAATGATAATTACAACTTTACTTGAAATGCCCTCAAGTCTTATCCGACAAAAAACGATGATTACTACTTAACTTGAAATGCCCTCCGAATTTCGGACCCCTCGACTCTTATCGGAGAAAAAAACCATGATTATACTATTTAACTTGAAAGGTTTTCCGAATTTCGGACCCCTTAACTCTTATCCGAGAAGAAAACGATGTCTATCACTTGAAATGCTTTCCGAATTTCGGAACCCTAAACTCTTATCCGAGAAAAAACGATGATTACCACTTAACTTGAAATGCCTTCCGAAATTCGGACCCCTCAAGTCTTATCCTACAAGAAAACGATATTTACTCTCTTGGAATGCGTTTAGAGACCGCTTTTTGTTTTCCAAATAGTTTCCACTTTTCCCTTTAAGGCCCGTGCAAACGCTCGCAACATTGTTGGCCAACAAGACGCAACATTGTGGGGCCCAACATGTTGCGAGCGTTTGCACACCATGTTGTGTGTTGTTGCGACTTGTTGGAAGATGTTGGATGAAGTTTGAAACTGGTCAAACTTCAGAGCCAACAAGTGCCAACATTTCTATTGTTTCGGGGTCATCGAAGCGTGGTCCAACAATGTTGCGTTCGTTTGCACAGCACATCCAACAATGTTGCGCCGGCGCACGCGCACGTCTGTGATTTTTTAAAAACCTACTGACACTTTTTGATATTTATTTTATATCACTCTACTTGTTTAATCAATCAAACCTTTTGTTTTCAAATCAGGCGCGCGCCCTAGAAAGCGCAATTTTTTTCCGATTGCGTGGCTTCTGCTTAACCATCTAGAATTTTTCCATGTATATTATTAATAAGTAATCACATGATTTTTCTCGTGCAATTTGGAATAAATAAGCACTTCTAAATTTTTTCAAAGACTACGAATTGCACTCGCACTACAGGCTCATGCAATTTTGGTCCTCTTTGAAAAAAGTTTTTTTACTCGTGCTTATTTATTCCAAATTTCACGAGAAAAATCATGTGATTACCTACACATACAATTATGTTACTGGGTGCCTCCAAACAAAGCCGCTCTCTCTTTTAGCTGTTCTGCAAATTCCGCTTTGTCTTTTCCTTCCCGCAGACTCTCCAAAATGAAAATGCTTGGCCTCTTCAGCTTTAAGCTTGCCAGCATCCCATTTCCTAAAGAATGATATTTCGTAATTATTACGCTTGCATCAATCGAAAACCGACAAACAGATAACTTTAAAAAAGGCAATCAGATGAATTACGTCATGTAACCTCCTAAGTTTCCTTGGGTGAGACCCAATCTCAGATTCACTTCAGAAGTCAATAAATAACTGAGGAGGGAATGTCTTTACTGGTATGTTTGATGACAATAATTAATACCCTTGCAAAATACCTTTACACATTTATTGCCATGCAACTAAGTAAAAAAACTTAAGCCGATCAGCTGATCCTTTTTGGGGGGGTGGGGGGGGGGGGTTTGGGGCAAGAGGCTTTGGCTAAAACTCTGCAGAAGTTTTTTTAAATACACTATTCTGTCATATAAAACGTAAGTTAACTTGTACAGATGCAAAGAAATTTTTTCGCTGCAGTGTATTGCAGCACATGGTTGCAAAAATGCTGAAGAAAATGTGTGTGTACATATACAATGTACACGTTACAGTGCATAAAACAACAAGAACAAACATATATTACCATTCTCACTTCCAATGTCCAAGATAAGGTCGCCCTCTTTCGAAAATGTTTGTATGAAATACTCATACATATCTTGTGGGTAGCCATCTTCCTCCATTTGAACGTCAATAAGATTTGTCATGTGCCTTGACACATGCCTTTCTGTCAACTTATTGTGCGACAATGCCCAGTGACCAACAACAAAAAAATCAACAGTCTTGGTCATCAGTAACTCTGAAATATAAATACATAAAAAGCAATTAAATGCAAATCTCAAAACAAAAGGACAAAAACCAATAGTCTTTCTTGGCTTCAAAGCTCCAGTTAAATCAATAGAAACAGTCCATTGTTGCCAAGAGTGTTTCATAAAATGCAAGAATTAAGAGTTCCAAAAAAAAAAAAAACAAGGAAAAAAGTGTGATATGATATTTACCTTTTGAATTTGGTACATGCTTTCTTTTTGCTATAAACCCAGTTTGAATTTGGCCTGCTCCAGCAGATGCCATTTTCATCTGCACATGATGCAATGCTGCTGCAGAGCACACAATGATGATGTTGAACATGGTCATTAGCCTCTTGAAATTTATTTGCACAGTCATGTCAACAACAGTGCTCACTTCTTCATCCATGTCCTCAAAGAAAAAACAACAATAATTAGACATGAAAACTATACTTCATAGCTACAACACTGTATGAGAGGCCTGTTTCCCTGTAGACTGCTTGCAGTCCCTTCTGAGTTCGTCCAACCCCCCGCTTTGGTCCACCAAGTGAGCCGAGGGGAGAAGACATAGCTATATCTTATCCCCTTGGCTCGCTTGCGTGACCAAAGCGGGCGGTTCAACTAACTCAGAAGGGACTGCAAGCAGTCTAGTTCCCCTCCCAAACATGTATGTGGTTTCTTGGTGCTGTTCAATATGGCAACTGTATGCATCATCAGTGATATATGTACATGTAGGGACCCTGCACAGTTTGCAATGATGATATTGCTTTGTTTCCTACATTAATCTTAAAAATAACAGTACACAAAAAAATCCGTCTTGAAACAAAATTTAGACTGGAGCAGAACTTTTCACTCATGTGACCAACAGCATATTGGTTTATTGAAACAAAGGAAAATATTTGAATAAAATTGGAGTATAATTTCCAGAAGATTTGTGTGGTACACGAACATAGCCACCACAATGTCATGTGAAAATGCTCTGTATTAATTTATAAGAATTTATATTATTACATTTTGCAGCAGTTGTATTCTCTTTCCTCAAATAAACTGTATTTGGCTCAAAGTAAAATCTTGTACTTACTTCAGAATGGCATCCAACATGTCCAATTGACAAAAAGGCACCATTTTCAAAGTATGAAGCAGATAAATCTACCTTGTCAAACTTTGAAAAGACCAAATGTCCTTGTATCTCACCATTGGCGATGCCAATGATCATTTCCCCATGCTCCTCGTATGTTGCCACTCCCCGCTTTTCCAGATGTCTTAGAAACATTTTAAATTCATGAAGCTTCTCAAAATCACCCTGAAGTGTAAATAGAATATGAACTTTAAGAATAATTTATTGTCCTAGACAAAGAAGTAAAGGGGATTACATACAATACATTGCATACATGTAGATTGCATTGTAGCCAGGTTTGCGTAGAGATACAGCATAAGGTCAACCAGTCTGATCTATGCAGAGACCATACTGTAAAACATACACATGCATAAGCATTGATCGTTGGACTTACATTGAATTTGAGGAAATGCTTTGCATAATACTAAGTATTTTTGTGCAGTCTATATTTTGTCATCAATTACAATGTTTTGTTTTAAAAACTGTTATTGTTTTCTAATCAAAGAAAAAAAGATGGCATTAACCAGAATAATAATACAATTGTTCAGAAAACAGGATGGACACTGATGATTGTGGTTTAGTTATTACCTTGCCAATCTATATGAAAGTTGACCTTATTGATGAAAAAGACTGTACCTTAAACCGTGAAAGCCTTTCCAAGGAAACACTGCCACCAAACCTCTCCACAGCATCTTGCCAGTGCTCCAAATGGAAAAATCTCAAAATGGCCCCTTGTGCTTGAGAAAGAGTTTTCACATTTTGAGCCTCTTCCTTCAGCTCTTTTAAGCTGAGTTTCTTTTCTTTGACCTGAATGAAAAGGTACTGCACATTATTACAATGGACCAGTACATGCTACAGAAGCTAAGCTGTACAGAATAAAATATTTGTTTCAAATACAAATTACATGTAAGAGCATGCTGTAACTTTTCTGGTTTAAAGTACAATATTTTTTGTTCAGAGAAAACCCATTTGTAGGACTAGATAAGTCAGAACTTAAACTTGTGCTCATCAATACCCCTCTTTGGTTCCAAGAATATGATCAACTGAACATAGGTTTCTTTAAAATGCATGTTTGTTATCCCTGACATGTCATACATGTACATGTAGTCAAAGCTAAAAGTATCACAGGTGAACCTCAGTCAATATCAATAATATTTCAACTTCAGACATTCTCAGATCACAAAATGATACAGCTACATGTATGTAAATTATGAAATAATCACAGTTATACTATATATTGAATTTATTTAGCAACAACCCTACTACAGTACATGTATGTATAACTAGACCACAGTCTCAGTCGCGTGTCTTGAAAACAGCCCCCATAAGACCCCTAAGCCTCAAAAACAAAGAAAGTAACACAAAACCCTCAATTTGGCTATAACCTTAGGCCCAAAAACCAACTTCAGGCCTAGGGTTAGCCAAACTGAGGGGTTTGGGTTAAATTCTTTGTCTTAAGAGTCTTGGGTGTCTTTGTTTTCAAGACACCCCCCTCAGTCACAGTATTTTACCTTTCTTAACAATCTACGTTTTTGTCCATCACTCAGGTTACTTAAAGGCTTCATGTGCCATTGCTTTAAGTTTATACTTCCACGCAAAACATCTCCACTGTTAACTTTCTGGCCCCTTAAGCCTCCCTTTTCAAACAAAGTGTTGACTTCTTGGAACTCTTTCCAGACGTCCTTGCCGACTCTGGACATGGCAAAGACTTCACTAAGGGCCTTTTTCTGCAAATGTAGAAGTTATGTATTAATTATTTTGCAAGATGATCAGTATAATGCACCTATGTGCAGCTTGATTT
Source organism: Montipora efflorescens (assembly GCA_014634505.1). NCBI lineage: Eukaryota > Metazoa > Cnidaria > Anthozoa > Scleractinia > Acroporidae > Montipora > Montipora efflorescens. The sequence continues at coordinate 1,503,989 of BLFP01004302.1, read as the reverse complement.
TCAATTTCATTGTCTTTGTAACCAATTCAATGGAAAGTGTATGTCGGTTCATATAACTGAACAAAAGCACATAGGATATATTGCTGAAAAGTACTTTCTTTTTTTAATGATACCACCAACCAAATGAATACAAAATTTAAATTGGTATCTATTTCAGAAATTTCCCTGTGACACTGCAGAAAAACACCTAACTACATACAATATAAAATGTACAATGTACCACTGCCAAATAAGATTACCTCTTTGTGTAATATTAAAGAGCAATCATCCCTCCAAGATGTTAGTGGTTCTGGTGGATCTCCTTCAATATTCTCCTGACCAAATAACTGAAAACGACATCGCTCAACCTGAGGATAATTCAAAAAGTAGTCTTTTTCATGCACACACTAAGTAATTTGGAGAATGATGCTTTCTGCAAACATCGTCTGCCGTTGGTAATCTGCTTAATTGAATTTTCCTTTCATTATGGTTATAAAACTGGAAAGGAGACATAAAAAATGATTGCCCTCCTTGATCTTCAAACTCAAGACCCGAGGCATGGCTGGACATCAAGGTGCCAAGATTATTGACATGGGGAGTAAGGCATCTTTCGATATCCAAGTAATTAATGCACACATGTATCAATTCATGTACGGTACAGTGTTGCAACCAGAACATTAGAGTACCCAGATGATGTAGGGAGCCAAATTTAAAACTTTGTCCACCAAAAGCGATTCAAGTTCAACATCACTTCAATTGTCATAGACTGTCATGTGCAGCATAAGGCAGTCTTTCACCGACATCACACAAGGATTTTGCAACAATTTCAAATGTGGTTTTAACAACCTTCACTTGGTAATTTTGAAAAGTTACTGAACAGAGGAATACGCTGTGGAAGATCCAACCAATAGCACGTCAGCAATATGGCCCCAAATTAGGAATTAATAAAACCCTCTTTAATTAACCAATCAGCAGAATAAAGTAATTGGGCCCTCTATATTAAAGTAATTTTCAATCGAGTGTCATAAAACCAAAACTAAAAGTAATTACTTTGGCCAAATCAAAAGGACAGAGACAATCCAGTAAACCAGCCAAAACTCAAAGTAATTACACTTAGCCGACACAAAGCGTGGGAAAATGTGCAAGTGCAAGCCACGATTGCTTTTGGTTTGAAATGAAATGGTGTGAGAACTTTGAACCAATCACTGAGAGAAGTAATGCAAAACCAATGTAATTTGCTAATTACTTTCAACACTCAATTGAAAACCGCTCTATCAGTGACGTACATACAACTTTGTCAATATCTTCTGTTTCAATGCTTTAAATTTATGGTTCATTTAATCTAAGTGAGTGACAGTGCTATATTGCCCTGTATTAGTTTTGTTTTATGTTAATCAAACTTGACTAACCTCCTCCCTGTATGAAACATTGTGTTGAAACATAGAAGACTGTTGGTGCATGGCTCCTAAGTAAATTGCCTGTTCATCAGAGAGGCCAACGTAAATCGTGCACATTCTCCCTGAGAAGTGCTGGTTCTCAGGATGTTTTGCATGGAGGTTTTTGGTGGCCAGTGATAGATGTGTTCCACCAAGAACTTCATATCGATGTGAGTCTTTCTCCTCTGCTTTCCATACTTTCTTATCTGATATTCCTTTGACCAATACAAAAAGTGACCCATAACTCCCACCTGGGTTTTTTTGCATTTCAGCCTCCAAGCTGTCAACAAAATTTGTATTCACTCTTCTAAATTGCCTACATTTTGGAGGTAACTCCAAGTTTCCAACAGCAATAAAGTGCGATGTCGCTGCATATCAAGAAAAAAAGACAAAAATCTCAGAAAAATTCCCGCCAATCTTTCTGAAAACGTAAGTCTCAGTGACCCTTACGTCTGACAGACATCACTAAGGACCCTGAGACGTGTTATGTACATCCATTCACTTCCCATCATTGTAATCGAAGCAATGTTTTGTGGGGCCGGGGTAATGTTGTTTGATTTGAAGACATTTTTTTTAAACATTATCTCTTGTTATGTAGGCATTGCTCAAGAATCAAAGCAAAAATCCTCTTCCCCTCAGAAGTATAAGACCACAGGTAGGTGGTCTACATTGTTGTATGAATTAAAATAATTTAAGCCCATGAACTATGATTGTTTGAGGACCAAAGCCTCACAGGTTTTGAAAGTGAAGACCAGGGCTGTGTGTGGCCTGTATGTATGTAGACAGTTTTTGTTCATGTTTCTTCAGCACTCTTGTGGCTTAGACTCTTAGCCCCGGTTGTCCAAGGGGTTGACAACACAAGATACACTTGAATACAAATTTGGGATGCACATTTTACACAACTTTCAGTATAACTCAGATATAAACTTAAAGTGTGTTATTTTATGCCTGGCCATTTCACTTTCCTCTCATTTTGCTCTGTTGGCATGTGTTAAAAAGAAAAACTTATATTTGAATCCACAGGTTTTGGAAACTTCACAAATGAAAAATTATTGGGAAAAAGAGTCTTTCTATATTTGCTTAGTCTAAAAAGCAATAAGGACAAGATTCAGAGCATTGTAAAATATCATGGAGGTCATATTACTGTTTTTCTTGAAAAAAATGTGGACATTATAATCACGGATGTGTCACCTGAATGGAAACGTTCATTTTCAAAACATGGTTACCTTACAAGATCCTGGCAACTTATACAAATGTCTTCCAAGAAATGTGGGCCATCTTCAATCCACCAATTTGCCGAAAAATGGAAAATTCCAATAGTTCATTACAATCAAATTATCATTGATTGCAAGAAAGCTATTATGCCACGTAAAACAACCATTTGTCAAGAAAAGGATTATAAAAGGACACTTGAAGCACCATTTCTCAAAGTTGAGGATTGCAGTCGAATGTACAAGCCAGAATTCATTGAATTTAAGAGTTTTCCTTTCTTAGACACTGCAGTCCCTTTGCCTCATTCTCCATTTGGTACTTGGTTCAGATCTAGTGGAAATGTTAGCATGGCTAAGCAAAAGAGAACTCCATTACAGTTTTGTGGCCTGTGTAATGAGGTGTACAAAGTCTTTCGAGATCACATTAACAGTACCAAACACAGATCTGCAGCAATGGATGCCTCTAATTATGCTGGTGTTGATGCATTAATTAAGCAGGGGTTTTCCCCTGAAGATTTTGTGAAAAGCAGAACTGATGCATGGGAAAAAAAACGCTTTTTTCACAACTAAGATTATTTTTAGGGCTGTATTTTGAAATTGTAATTGTCTGATTTTGTTGAAAGGATTGATGATTATAACTTTATTAATAACAAGGGACATGCATTATCCTGAACTAAAGGCATAATTTGCAATGATTTTATATTTCCTCGTTGAAAAAAATATTACATAGTTGCAAAGTAGGTTTTGTCCTTTCTGAATTACTTACAAATACAATTAAAATGCATTTCTTTTAGAAAGACGAGTTGATGAATGCCTGCTTTGGCTGTTGGCCACTCCTTGTTGTGAGAGAAAATGCATGCGAAAACTTTCTATTGAGGATGTCAGTTCCTGTGAGTTGCATTTCCAGAACTTGAATCAAACAGAAAAACGGAACTATGTAATTGAGTATCTCTCCAACCATTGCCAATCATGTGACTCAGGTGAATTCATCACAGAGTTCTTTGCAAAAGGAAAATCAATATGTAGAGAGGCATGGCTTCTGATCCACAACGTGAATAGAGAATGGTTTAGGAGGATCTTCAATAAATTTAAGGAGGGTACAGTCGAAGTGGAGCATGGCAATCTGGGTCAGAAGAAGCCGTCTCAGAAGACAACGGATTGTATCGCTTGGTTGCAGTTTTTTGTGTCGTGTGTTGGCCAGTACCAACCTGACAACAAGACAATCCATTTACCATCCTGTTTTACGCGGTTGAGCATCTACCAACGCATGTGTGAAGAAAATACTTCTTTTAATGCTCCATCTGTTGGAATTTCCCAGTACTATTCTATCTTCTGCGGGCACTTTTCACATGTCCTTATTCCAAAGGTGAGTTGTTTGTGATTCAGAGGAGTTTTTCATACAGTACCTGACAGGTAGTTTTAATTTGGTTGACTGCACGGAATCTCTTTTAAACCTGTTTTAATCCAAGTTTTTATGGATAATCTGGAACTATGAAAATTAGTCCATGACCTGTATGGAACAGGGAAAAAAATTGAAATAAAATTGTGGATAACCAATGATAGAGTTCTATTAGCCCCAAAGAATTATCCTTTTGCATGATGAGCTGCATAAATTATATGACATTGTGTCTCTGGCAGAGAAATTCACCACTGCCCTTAGCAAGGTTTACCACAGTTGCAACAAAGCACAATTTTATGATGGAAAGTGTACTGGAACACTGTGTGTGATGAAATTACATGAAAAGGACAGGTGCGAATGCAGTGATGTACAGAATTGATTACATTTGTTAAAATCCCTAAAATGCAATTTTTTTAAATTGTTGTGCTGTATAAATGACATTATTAACAGGCAAAGAATATGCTTTTTTCACTTTATTTATTAAAGTGTCCCAAACCCCAAAATATTGTTTTTGCTAAAATGAATCTTTGCACCTGTTCAAAACGCATTGTGGCTTTTTTTTCCTTTTTCTAACAAATCCTGCCTTTTTATAGGCTTCAACACTTGCGAAAAACCAAGCATCTTTTGTTCGCGACTGAGTCAAAAGGGGAATGGGTCTATTCCTGATTTGATCTCACAATCTACTTTCATGCATGTTTACAAAGAGCTAATGCAATGTAAATTAGTTTGTGACGTCAAATCGGGAATAGACCTACTCCCCTTCTGACTCTGTCATGAACAAAGGATGCTTGGTTTTTCCCAAGTTTTGAAGGCTATAAAAAGGCAGAATTTGTTATAAAAAGGAAAAAAGGCTGCAATGCATTTCGAACAGGTGCAAAGAATCATCATAGCGAAAACCATATTTTGGGGTTAGGGACACCTGAACTGTAACAATTAGTTATTAATTGGTGCAGTTACTGTTTAAAATTGGATAATAATAAGTTTGTTAATTCTGCCCAGTAATTATCCATGCTGCATATTGCAAATTTACCTTTTGAAGACAATCCAATGGAATGAATATGAAGTTGGTAGATATTAATGAATTACTTTTCTTTCCTTTAGGAAAACAGATTCACAAAATGTACTGATTGCACAAGGTATAAGGAAGCAAAAGAAAAGATGCATGATAAGAAAGCCAAGAATGAGATAGAGAAACTATTAAACGAGCATATGGAATTAGTTTGGTGAGATTTGCAATGATTATTGGATCAAAAGTAAATTGTGTAGTTCCAGAAAATATCCATAACCCACCACGGAGGAAATTTCACTTAAGACCCCCCACCCCCGGGATTTTCCCGAAAAAAGATCATCAAATTAAAGAATGACGCCGATTGCAGTTATGCAATGGTTTTCATTCAATTTTATTGGGTGTTCTTAAACTAGAACACAGAAAACCTTCGAAACCATCTAAACTACACAATATTGCTTATCCCTTAAAATAAAAGAGATACCAGTAAATTTATAACTGTCAGTCTACTTTGATGAGCAAGCTTATGCTTCTTTCCAAACAACGGGTAGCCATCTCCATGGCTGTAATGTTGATGGAATTAACACCATTTCAATGTGAATACGATCGCGAACACATCAAATTTTCAACCACAAATTAAGGGAAAACGGAAAGGAGAATGGAAACTCTAGATTCTGAAATGGTTACATCATTACATCGTATACTGCTGGAACCACAAATTGTAAAAAAGAGTTGAATTAACAGTTACTATTGCAGTATCTTTTGCTGCTCAATGTAACACTTGCCAAAGACCAACTTTTTAAGGCCTATGTGCATGTAAAACGTACATTTTAATTTATTCCTGTGAGTGTGAACAGTACCATTCTCAATTTCTCTTTGTCTCAAATCATGTTACAGCTATTTTGCATCATGCCATCACAGTGTCATACACATGTATCTTCATGGGTACTGATCAAGGAAAATTAATGTCCTTTTTTAAACAGGAAAGAGAGAAGGGTGTACTACTTGCATAGATACAAGGCACGGAGATACCCAAATAAGTATCTTACAGTAATAGATGATGCCATGGATCAGAAAACCACATGCATTCCCCGTTTGCGTCGCAAGACAAAAGCAACTTGTAATCTGTCAACAGTGGGCACCCATCTGGTTGGTGCCATCTTCCACAGTGGACAGTCACCCAATGGAAAGGAGGTGTTTGGGTCATTTGACTACTATCAGTGGCCACATGACCCAAACTTGACTGGATCAGTGTTACTGACTATGTTGTCTCTGTGGTGTGAGAGGTACCAACTCCCGCCAATCTTGTACCTTCAACTTGACAACTGTGTAAAAGAAAATAAGAATCAATATGTCCTGTGGCTTCTCGCGCTTCTTGTGGAATTGGAGATTTTCGAAAAGGTAAACTTACTGCAAACAAACGCTGTTACACGTACGTAAAATCTGTATCAATAATGGGGGGATGTATGTACATGAATTTTTTTGGATGTGAACTGCTGCCATTAGGTGTGTGCAGTAAGGGGTGTTACGAAAACCCCACTACACCCACTAGTACGAAGACCAAGACTGGGTGTTTGCTTTCATTGCACGAAAACTTAGACCTGGTCTTAGTTTTTGTAGCATGAAAACGAAGACCCAGTGTGCTGAACAGAGATTTGGCAAGACATGAAATTTTCTGAAACTTTATTGATAACACTGTTTTAGTTAGGCCTTAACTCTGGACTGTAACATGTACATTTGGTGGGACCACATGAAAAAAATAATATTACCATTGATTACAGCTTCATGAATATGGAGATGCTTTAAATAAGCAAGGAAGAAATAATTACCTTGTAAAGGAGATGTATGCAGTCATTATGGTTTATCTCACTCTAGATAAGACTGAACTTTCTTCCTGTTGGCCACACTCATGAGGACATTGATGCGTTCTTTGGTGTGTATTCAAAGCATTTGACCCAAATGGATGTTTATACTGTAGAAGGTAATGTGCTACTTCTCTTCTCAATTTTGATGTGATAAATTGTTAGTCAGAGCTAAAGGTTTTTTACCCTTCAAAAAAAATATCATGGCTGTCAGCATGTATGTTCTCAGACTGTTTGCTGATTCATGCACTGATAGTACTTTTTCATTACTGTCAAGAAAGAAGGACCAGAGCCTTTTCATTTGTAGCTGAATTTTCAGAGTAGGGGAATATAATGGACAACAGAAAAGGATGTGTAGTTTAATATATATTTTGTGAAGGAAATATATATAATGATGACTTACAAAAGTTTCGAATACCCTAACCACAAACATTAATCTTCTTTGCAGGTCTGTTGGAGGCCATGAAAAACTGCTTGCAAGTAATCAAGGTGTTCCCATTTTTACTTGAAGTTGTTTTTGACATAAAAGAGTGGCTTGCTCCATTTTCTGAAGAGCTGCATTCCCACACTCAGCCAAAATGCTTCAAATTTGTACGAAGTGAGCAGGGGAAGTGCGTCATGTTCTACAGGAACTACTCTCACATGCAATGGGAAGGTCCACAACAACTACTGAAGGTATGTTGGCTTAATGTTTTGGGTGAAAAGTTTTTTTAATGATGATGTCATTATATATCATCATCATCTTTGCGATGTGGTGCTAAGACACCAATAGTGGGAGTGTCTATGTATAAACAACCCAAAATGTATTGTCAGCACAAGTAAAATCTTCTTGGGATATTGTGTGCAACCCCTGGATTCATGAAACAGCAGGTGTTACTCAATTTAAGTTAATGGATTTTATGGCTTTCATAAATAGTCACAAGTCCACTGATAAAAAATGGGGGAGGGGTGGGGGTTGAAAATGTGGAAAAGTTAACATAACATGACATGATATTGTTGATTACTAGACAAAGATCTTTATATTCCACAATATCTGAAATTATAAAGTGGGTCAATTTTGAAGATTCAAGTCTGCAATAGTGGTACTGGCAAATGTTCTACCAATATAGAGAGGGTAAAATTAATGTGATAGTCCAATTTTTGCAAAGGTGGGCTTCATACATTACTACATAATTCTTACTGTATTGCTTAAATTTTGTTTTGATCTCCCTAAAGTCTGTACCAACTGGAAAGCCAGGGCTTGTTCAACCGAGCCTGCACAAGATTGATGCAGCTTCCTTGAAAAGAGATCTCAAGAAGTTTGAAGAGAATTATTCAGAAAGAGTGTCACAGGTCTGGGCGCAGTGGTTGCAGGACCTTGACAAGCTTCTTGAGTTACCCACTGAATGGGTATGGCCATTGGAGGCTCTTGAGAATTGCCAAAAAATAAGGCCCTCTAATGAAGATGTGGCGGTTCCATCCACTTTACAAGCCATGCGTGATAAAGAAACAGTGGCAACTGAGCAGGTGTGTCAGCGTGTGTGTGTTTTTGTCTTGTGAGTCAGAATGAGATGAAGTTATACAAGATCTCTGGATACTTGATATGAATGAATATATTTTGTGAGTCAACAAGTTTTCTCTATCCAAGGCATAAAATGATCACCCTGAATTGGTAGACAATATTTGTTGGATTAGAACTAGATGGATGGAGATTACAAGGGAGGGACGCATATAAAAGTGACCCAAATACTGCAATTCGGTAGACACTCATGCTTTTGAACCTAATCACGCTTTTTTATTGCTTCAGATATACACAGGAAGATACAGGCCACCAACAGAACGTGAGAATCCTGTGCTTGCAAGTGATGATTTTTTGGATAGAATTGAGGTGGGATCATTTGTGGCGGTAAACTTGTCAAACTATGACAAGATACCAGTTATTGGAAAAGTTCTCCAAAGCAACAACGACACTGTTAAGATCCATTACTGGAAAGGATCATTTAAAGGAAAGTTCTCTCCCCAGAATTTACCCAGGAGTCGGACTCCTTGGGTGGATGAGCTCCCAAAGAGCTGTATTATTTTATGCTCATTTTCCTTAACCGATGGAGACAGACTATTGCCTTCTTCACGAAAACATCTTCAATCCGAGTACGCTAAACTAAAAAATATTCAGTAATTCTTTAACACTGATCAGAATTAGTATATTATGGCTCCAGTGATGATATTTGTAGTTTCGTGTGTTAAGTCGAGGGAAAAATGTTCTCTTCTCATGTATAGCAGCAGTGTCGCGTTTAGGATTCAAGGTCTCTGGATTGAAATACAAATCCACCGTTACAGAACGTTTTTGGCCACTGATTGTCATTATGTTACCTGTTATTGTCTGGGGGTTCCGAAATTCGGAAAAGTCTTTGGCGGGTTTTGGGGTTCCGAAATTCGGAAACATCTTCGGGTGGTTTTTGGGTTCCGAAATTCGGAAAGGTCTTTGGCGGGTTTTCGGGTTCCGAAATTCGGAAACATCTTCGGGTGGTTTTTGGGTTCCGAAATTCGGAAAGGTCTTTGGGAGGTTTTAGGGTTCCGAAATTCGGAAAGGTCTTTGGGAGGTTTTGGGGTCCCGAAATTCGGAAAGGTCTTTGGCGGGTTTGGGGTTCCGAAATTCGGAAGGGTCTTTGGGTGGTTTTGGGGTTCCGAAATTCGGAAAGGTCTTTGGCGGGTTTGGGGTTCCGAAATTCGGAAAAGTCTTTGGGTGGTTTTGGGGTTTCCGAAATTCGGAAAGGTCTTTGG
>BLFP01004302.1:1486836-1489336 GCA_014634505.1 Montipora efflorescens | reverse complement strand
TTACTTCTTAAACATATCACTAAAAATTTCTAGATGGTCTAGATGAAACAACGCTCGCGTATCACACAATTGTACAAAAATTTGCGCCATCCAGGGTTCGCAATTGATTGAATAGTCTGACTTTGTTTGCTCATTGATCAATCAGAATGCTTGGTTTATTACTTCTTTTTGCACCGAATTTTCGTTTTTCTGCACTATATTACGTGAAAACTGCATTTCTCTTAGCCAATCAGAATGGAGTAATTTTTCGATAAATATTATATAAAAAGAAACAACACACGGTTGGCTGACCCATGATCTTGGTCTTTGTCTCTTGCATCTCCTCTTCCTAATAAACACGGCCAGGACGATAACCGCTGCACTTATAAATGCTAATATCCCTCTTTAGTATCACCCAACTAGTGGACTAATGCAAATCCTGCATTTTGATTGGCTACGCTACTAGAGGACTATTAGTAATAGTCCTCGAGTAGCAAAAGCGTGCTGCTTTCTTTCGTTTTATTCTCAAATAAATATATTTTCAGCTTGCATTTGCTAACTTTATTATTGCCTTTTATGTCCGACTAGTTGGGTGACACTAAAACAATTAGACCCTTTGCCCTCAAGGGCCACGGGTAAATAGCCCATTCGGCTTCGCCTCATGCGAGCTACGTGTCTAATTGTTAAGTAGTCATTTTGGCTAAATCTCTTCATTGAAAGCTATAAGGACGGACTCGTTTCTAACTGGTTGAGACTGCGGTAACAGTTGCCATAACGACTCTACTCCACCGTCCGAACCAACTGTCTTTTTCACCTGGACGTATTTGTTGGCAAAGAGCAAACGCCTCAAGACAGGATTCTCAACCTCAGTGAAATGGCAGTTGCACCTTTCACCAGCAATTACTGCAGTCTCAATAACCTGCCTCAACCAATAGTTTTTTTATCTTAAGAAATGGTGAAACCTCTTGAAACATGTGAACTGAAAACCGGCATTTCATATCTTTACTTTGTTCTGTCATCTTTAAAATGAAGTGTGCTCAGGATACTGTAAATCGTAAATCGACTTGATTATCCACAGAGTGCCCTTAAATAAAGTTTGCTCGAAACGATTTAGCAAACAAGTCAGACAAAAAAGCCGAAGATGACAGTATGGTAATAGGAATGATATTTACATAGCGCATTTCAAATGCATTTTTTTCGTGGTCGAGCCGCTAACACGGTGTTTTGAGATATGAGTATGTAAAAGCGCCCCTGGCAGTCGATATAAGTCCATTGGTAATCTCACTAAGCCAGCCTAAACCACAAATAAAGGAAGTCTGTCTTATACCAGTAAATAACCAGTATATCGCCATCTGGAGGTAAATTTATGTGCTAATTTCTGCGATGAAATTGCTTACATTCTGCCTGCTTTGGAGAGCTGAAGACTGTTGACGACTAAAGAAACCAAGCCTCATTATGAATCGGCAGTGGGTGGTTTAATTATGTCTTTATTATTTTCGTTGGATCTCTGTAATTTAAAAAATTATGTCGATCACGCGATCTGTCATCCAAGTCAGCAATTTTTGGAAGCATGCGGTGACGTGAATGTTCAACTAAAAGCCAACTGAATTTCGGGATGCTGTCAGATGAGAGCAACTCACTCTCTTAGCAGTTGCGAAGGAAGCCTGAAACAAAAAAAAAAAAAAAACGGGTCTTCTTTCGCAACTGCTTTAGTTTCTCTCAGCTGCAATGATCAATTTCGCTTAGAGTTATTGCAAGGGCAACGCGGAAAGATATGTCACAATCCGCTAATTTCGTGTTGTTTGCTCCAGGAAAGCTGCGATTGCCTCGAAGGATGACATGGTGTTCATTTAATGACATCCACAAAATTTAAATACGTGGTGCTTGCAACACATCTATATGCTTACGCAGATATAAACATTGATTTCTCCTTATATATTCAATAAAGCTTACACGAACGGTCAAAATGTCCGATTTCAATTGAAACGTTCTTAAAAAAGTCGTATTTATCAAATTTTGTGTTGTAAAATATTCATACAGCCCCGCATTTTTAATAATTCAAATTGGCTGAAATAGACCGAATTTCTATTAGTCCATTATTGATCTTTCGAAGGACAAAAAACTGTGGAATTTAATTTTTTACGACTTCAGTGCTGCAGGTTACTCTGAGGTTATTAAGTGTTATGTTTCTCAAGATTGGCTTTTAAGTCATCACCGGGGTCTTTTCAATTTGGCAGTTTTCAGTAGCACTGAGCTGCAGGCAACTACCTTATTTGCTCGGCTGAATAAATATATCTAACGCAAGTTTGCAATGTTGAAACGACTAAATAAATACGAAGACATCTGCAGATAAAAATCCGCAGCTAAAACAACTAATTAATCGACGCCAATAGAAGCTGTGGGAGGTGCGCTGAATGTAGTTTTACCGGCTGATAAAACCTTGGCTGCCACCAGCGGGAAAAAAAGAAGATGAAGTCAGAATCAGAATTGCCTTGTTGCTTTGTCGGGGGGAGTTTCAGAA
>BLFP01004302.1:1476836-1481836 GCA_014634505.1 Montipora efflorescens | reverse complement strand
AGAAGAACGAACACCTAGTGCAAAGAATTCCAGAGAATGCAGTAACTATAATAGATGCCATGGGCCTCGTACAGAAGATCAATGTTGCAAGTAGTCAAGCCACATTTGGAATTGTTGCAAGCACTTTTTTTACTACTCAGGTAAATTAAGGCATGGGTAAACAATGATTTAATCAAAACGTGATGGGGGGTGGTCTAACTCGGAGCACCTACGCATCAGAAAGATGAAACTTTGCCAGACACATACATGTGTGGTTTCTGTCAATTTGGCATGTTCCAATTATGCTCATGTTGTCACGTGACTGCACGCGGCCAGAAAACAATAAAATGTCTTTAGACAAAAATGGCAACACATTTTGTTGCGAGTTATTAAACCGGACTGGTTTAAGACAATGTGTAATGCAAGCATCTACAAAACTGTGCTTGGCCTTTTTTTGAATTTTTAGTTGTTTTTGAAAATAAACGGTTTTTTCAACTAGACCCAGTCCCCCAAGGCAGCTTTATCCCATCTTGACGCCTTCGCTTTTAAATATCTAACAAAGGCCAAGCACAGAAGTGATATATTAATCGGCCTTAACATTATGCAACCGGTAAAATAATTGAGAACACACGAAAAAGTGTTGCCGTTTCAAAAACAAGCTTTTTAAACGGATGGAGGTCACGTGACCTAATTTGCATAATAAAAAAAAAACAAATTGACTTAAACTAAAAATGTAAGCAGCTGACAAAGTTTCATGGGTCTACATATAAAGCTGTAAGAAATAGACCAACCCCTCACTTTTGTAGTGAGCAAATTAAGGCAAAATGAGACCCATGCCTTAATTTACCTGAGTATGGCCTTAAATGAAGGCGGCCCGCAAATTACTAGAATTGACATTGTGTTTGTCACGTACAGAGAAATATCCATCAAGAATGTCGAGAGAGGTATCAGGGGGGAGGGTCAAGGGGTGCAATTAGCAAACATCACTGCTACACAGATAATCCGACAGTGGAGGAGGTTTCTCAGTTAAATGAAGAACAAGACCAGCTTGATTCGATTTCTTGCAAATGAGTTCAAGAAAGAGAAATACAGGAAATTCTGCAACGCCAAAGAAAGGTTCTTTTCATAACAAGCGAAGAGAAATGCTGGAAAATCACAGGCGAAAGTGTGGAAGAGGTGCCAGAGCTGGCAAGCTCACAAGAAGAAGCTGACACGCGGCTTTTACTTCATGCTTCACACGCGGCCCAAGAGGGTCATCGAGCTGTCATTGTCGTCACAGAAGACATAGATGTTTTTGTTTTGCTACTTTCATTCTGTAGAGCCATGAACACAACCATCTTGCAGAAGTGTGGCTCCAAAACACGCACCAAGCTGATGGACATAAAGAAAATCACAACCGTCCTTGGTGAAGACACATGCAGAGGTCAGATTGGTGTGCACGCTTTTACAGGCTGTGATAGGCTAAGCGTAAGTTCATTTGCAGGCAAGGGAAAAGCAAAAGCCCCAAAGATACTTAAGGATGAAAGGAAGAAACTTCCTCTAGATTGGGCGAAGAATGGCAACTTCCACCTGACCTCTTCACCCTCATAGAGAAATTCACTTGCGATCTCTATTCATCTCGAGCTACTGCGCGCTACAATCTCTTCTGTTCCAAGAATGGTGAGATGGAATCCTTTCTACTACCACCGTGTAAAGATGCCCTTGAGAAAGACACCTTACGTGCTAACTATCAAGCGGGTATCTGGAAACGATGTCTTGAACAACATCCTACAATTCCAAGTCCTGCCGGGCATGGGATGGAAGCTGCAGCAAGTGGAAGACCGAGAAGAACTTCGAATTCAATTTGACTGGATGGATGGAAAACCTGCTCCTGATGCAGTCCTAGAACTACTTGCATGTCGTTGCACAAGGTCCTGCAAGCTTCCCAGTTGTGTTTGCTTGGCCAATGGTCTGAAATGTACAGACATTTGCACTCTGAAAGAATGCTAAAACCAAGTTGAAGGTGATGAAGAAATTGATCTTTATAATTCAGATGATGACACAGATGACTCAGATGATACTGATGTAAATAGATGGAAAGTAAGGGCGAACGAAAGGAAAAAAGCTAAGAACGAAATAGAGAAAAAAAAAAAGAAAGAAAGAAATGTCATTGTAAGTCACTTGAACATATGTTAACTTAGTCTTTCTGTCACACAATTTCACAAGAGAGAGACTGGAAACTAGCAGTAAAGTCAAATGTAATAGAGTAAAAATGTAAAGATGACCAATTTTGATAATACTTCATGGAAAGCAAGTCATTTGAGATGACAACAGTAGTATTTTGATTTAGAAGAAACGTTTACTGCAGATGATGTTAAAATTAACAATGAAAGCAATACTAAGGTTTGACTACTTGAACTTTGATCCAGTCACGTGACTAAATACAGATCACAAATAAGTCAATTAACATTTGTTTTAGTGTTGTAGAATTATGTAAGTTGTTCAAACCAGAGCTTTTTGACCATTATCAATTACATGTCTCAACTCCATGATAAATTGAATAGTGTGATGATTTTGAATCGAAAAATCAAGCTTCGGGAGGGAGGGGGGGGAGACGCTTCGTACACCATATAGCTGTACCGGATACATTGCCATCACCCAAAAATATAAACTAGCGATATCGAGGAACATTTTGATGTACCTTAGCCTTCGTCCCTCAGAGTGGTACCAAATGGCCAAGTTTGGTTCCCTGGCTCATGCACTACTTATCACAAAAAAAGCCGTAAGGCCCGGTTAGGAACAGATACTGCTCTGTGCGATGCCATTTTAGAGGATTACGTCGCTTCTAAACATTCAAGTTATTTATGTCCAGGAAAGCAACTACAAACAACATATTAGAACAATTTTCTGTGCAAATTTGTAACTTTTTTTCGGCCCAACTTCATCCTCTGAGTGCTCATGAATAGTGTAAAGAGCCCATATGATAAAATGCTTACTGACTGAGTTTAGGTGGGCCTGACAGGAAAACTGTTTGGCCCTAGCGCAGTGAGGTCCGTGAGCTATTAAACCTCGGGCCAAATATTTTTCCGTCCAGCCCTCCTCCTACTCCTACTCGGTCAACCCTAACCCTAACCCTAACCCTAACAAGTTCATAAGCTTATACACTTTATTCCAAAATGGCCGCCATTTAAATATTCTTTTGTTTTTATTTAAATTAGCCCTTGATGCCTTGTTCTTAAGCTTAAAATTCAAAAGAATATTTTATCTTGAAAGAGGCAACAAGGGCCAATTTGTATCCGCATAAATCAGCGGCCATTTTGGAATAAGGTGTATACCTTCTCTGTAGCCAGTCTTGACTTTTAAGAATAACATTTGCACAGGTTCAGATGATCTTTTAACAAATTTGTGTCGTAAAAACACATCACGAGTACCAGTTCTCAGAATATTGTGGTTTTGGAGCCCTAACAAACAGCATTTCATGCAACAGGAAATGAAATTCCTTCTTGCTTTTCTGAAGCACACGGAAACACCTCGGCGGTGTTTCTCCAATTATGGTGTTTGCTGAAAGAAGAGCTTTTTTGTTTGTGCCTTTCCACACGCGCGATTCAGTGCCTATTTTTGTAAGCAACATATCCTCCATCGGAGAGGTCACATTTAGTAACGACAAGAGAAAATGAGGGGACAGAGAGGGAGGCTCCCGGTCCAGCCCTTGGGATATGTCATGTCCACGAAAGTTATTTTTAGACGAGCAGAAGTCTTCCGAGACGTCCGCATGCAGGCCAACCTCGGTCCGATGTTTGAAAGAAAATAAATATTCATCAGCCTTCCACGTGCGCCGTCATTTTCTCTTTTCACTAAGAACCTGAGAGCGAGGCAAGACTGCATGCGGACGTCTCGGAAGACAGACTTCCGCTAGAACAAAGACTTCCGCTCGTCTAAAAATAACTTTCGTGGACATAACATATCCCGGCCAACGCGCTGAGCCTCCCTCTCTGTCCCCTCATTTTCTCTTGGTAACGAATAATAGGTAATCACATGCGAGTGCAATTTGGAATATAAGTTTTTTCAAAGACGAACAAAACGGGCGAGTGCAATTGCACTCTTTTCAATTGACGTCACAATTTAGAGCCCAAAGCACTATGGGATTAATACGTGGACAAAAAGAGACATTTTTGCGATGTTTGCCCGCATTTCAATCCCATAATGCTTTGTAATAAGGCGTTACCATCTATTCTTATCACTTGTGGACAATGATATTTGTAGGATGAAAAAATTTACAAGTGCTTATTAATTCCAAATTGCATTAGAAAAATCATATGATTAATTACTAAACATATCATGAAAAATTTCTAGATGGGCTAGCTGAAACAACGCTCGCGTCACACAATTGTACAAAAATTTGCGCCATCCTGGGTTCGGAATTGATTGAATAGTCTGACTTTGTTTGCTCATTGATCAATCAGAATGCTTGATTTATTATTTCTTTTTGCACCGAATTTTCGTTTTTCTGCACTATATTACGTGAAAACTGCAGTTCTCTTAGCCAATCAGAGTGGAGTAACTTTGCCATAAATATTATTTGAAAAGAAACAATACATGGTTGGCTGACCCATGATCTTGGCCTTTGTCTCTTGAATCTCTCTCTTTCTAACAAACACGGCCAGGACGATAACCGCTGCACTAATAAATGCTAATATCCTTCTGTAGTCATTTTGGCTAAATCTTCTTCATTGAAAGCTATAAGGACGGACTCGTTTCTAAGTGGTTGAGACTGGGGTAACAGTTGCCATAACGACTCTACTCCACAGTCCGAACCAACTGTCTTTTTCACCTGGACGTATTTGTTGGCAAAGAGCAAAAGCCTCAAGACAGGATTCTCAACCTCAGTGAAATGTCAGCTGCACCTTTCACCAGCAATTACTGCAGTCTCAATAACCTGCCTCAATCAATATTTTTTTTTTTAATATTAAGAAGTGGTGAAAACTCTTGAAACATGTGAACTGAAAACCGGCATTTCATATCTTTACTTTGTTCTGTCATCT
>BLFP01004302.1:1466799-1474332 GCA_014634505.1 Montipora efflorescens | reverse complement strand
TCAAGGCAAACTTAACCGAAGAAAAACAACCTCCTGCTGAACACAAATATTTCACTTGACTCACTTCGCCATTCCAACACCATTGCCAAAACTTATCGTAAGTTCATGATACGGATTTACAAGCTTATGATAGGCAACCTTGACATAATCCTTGACTTAAATTGACTTTAAAGGATATAGTATCCAATGGAATTCTTAAAATGTCGAGATGTCCGTTGAAAAGGGCCAGATAAGCGAAATAAACCCGACGTAGTAGCCAGGCTGGATGGGCCTGGATGCAACCGACGTACATGCATAGTGTCTCATTTTAGGGGAAATTTACTTCCGGCAGCCATATTAGCGCCAGCCGTAGGGATTTGCTTAAAGTCCCTAGTGGCGGGATAAGCCCCCTTCACATGGAACCAACAAAGTTTAGACTGATATCCTTTGCTTTCAAGTTCGAGCAAGAAACGAGCATTTATCCTCTTTGACTTACCTCCTAATATGCTGACTTATTCCAAGAAAGAACGAATTTCTAAGAATTTGAGAATTTGTCTCCTAGCAACATCACGTCCTCTTTTTAAGGATAATATTAATTCATGCTGGGACTTTTGTTCAGAATTTTTTTTCCTGTGCGTCGCGACAACAAATTTAACAAACTGAATGAAGTTGGTATTTCCGACAAATCGATCCCGATTTGTTTCAGGAAAATGTTTAGTCAAACAAAAATTCCTTCATGCAACGCTAAACATGCAAGTTTCGCCATTTCCTCGTAAACAACCTCGGTTATTTTGTCAAAGTTTCGTCTGACTGATTGTGGAATAAAACTCTTCGGCAAATAAGTTGGAGTAACTAAAGGTTTTCAAAACCCTTTTCAAATATGGGCTGTAAGCTCATGTTCGTTCGAATTCGCAAAAATAAGTTAGCTAAAATAAAAATATAAGTGCAAATTTCCGAGAATTTGTTCCACGCATGGGGTGAGTGAATCAGTTTCACAGTCATAATCTTTAAGAAATGGCCAATGAGATTCCTCGATTAATTAAAAAAAATGTATAACAAAACAGCTTTTCTAACTTCCTTTGTTCGAGTTCATTTTGCTTATCCTCAATGCAGAAGCATATTTAAGAATATGCATATCGGAGCAAAAATAGATTCGAATTTGTGGGGAAGGAGCCACTGCCAGGCTTTTTGACGCGGGCTGGAATTTGAGGGGAAAACGGTAAGATTATATCATGATAGGCTTTTTGCCCCTAGTAAGTAATGGAGGTAAGGCATGTTTCTAGAGCTCCGACTCTCAGAGCAAATTTCGCACGGGCGTTTTACGAAGGTCTGTTTCGTTGCCGGATATCTTAATACAATTTACGAGCGAATGTTTTACTCATGAAAAACAAGAATCAAGTCGTCGTTTGATAGATGCAAGGCCAGGGTCATCTTCGTTGTCGACCAGCAACAATCATGGCAGAAATGACGGCAACAAGAAGCCTTGTACCTTCGAGAGAAAAGACGAGATAGTTCCTCTAATTGAGAAAGAAATTGAGAATATAACCATCCCAGCACTGAAAGACGAGCGTCCTAAAAGGAATCTATCAAAAAAAGGAAGCAAGCAAACTCTGTTCTCCCGATTGAAGTCATCTTTACAACGTACCCGCCAGAAAACAAGTGCAGTCTCTCACCAAATTTATTCACAAATAATTATTTCACAGCTTTTAGTTGCTATATGACAGTGAATGCCACTGGCGCCTATGGTCCCGTAGCGGAACGCATGAAAGTTCACTGTTTCTTTACAAAAATGATTGGAATCGTTCCACTTTTTATCGGGCCCGTGCCACTTTTCCTCTGTCGTGTAAACGCGCCTTAAGAGTCGACGTTTGCCCTAGGGCTAGGAGTACTTATCATAACATCTGCTTGGACATAATTATAATTACAAATTATGACCAACTTCCCATCACTATTTCTAAATTTCAAGCATTTAAAAAATTCGAGCACAGTGCAAAATGTTGAGCACTTTTTGGCAATTTTTCCAGCGCAATTAAGACATGCCTAGTCTGCAAAGACTGCCAAAAATTTTAACTCCCCATTTTTCCGAGAATTCGCTCCACGCATGGGGTGAGTGAACGATTTTCCTAATCATAAAACCTAATATCTAAGAAATTGCAAATGAGATTTTCCTATTCACATAATATTTGCATCACAAAAGTCTTCATTTGACTGTTTGTCTTAATCTCGATGTCGAGCTGTTTTTGAATACGAAGCAACTTTTAGACTGGAATTTAAAGGAACAAAACGGTAAGATTATTTCAATAGTCCATTTGAGGCCCTATATATAAGGCAGACTAAAGTAACGATACTGGCTACCCAGCTGCTTTCCACAGCTTTTCTAGACATTTCCATCGCCACAATCTGCATCGCGAGTAAAAACGTACAGATTGTGTTCAAGTTTCCACTCCAACATTAAGATTTATACTTATACATTCTTTTTTGCCAGTCTCGACTTTTAAGAGTAATATTTGCACTGGTTTAGATGTTTTTTAATCATTCAGAACACATCACCTGCAAGGTTCTCAGAAATGTTTTTCCTGCGCGTTGCGAAAGCAAAACGTAGTTACGACTTCATTGAACAAGTAAGGTTGTTGTTCCAACAAAACAGATCCCGTCTTGTCCGAGGAAAATGCCAAGTCCGGTAAAATTCGCTTACTTAGTGTCTTAAGTGCAAGTTCTGTTCTCTATTTTATTCGTAAACCAGCCGCAAGATCTCGATCTTTCGTCTGTAAGCATAACAGGAAAGACAGTTATTGATCACACAAACCGTTTAGGGGTAATGGCAGGGTAAGCCTCCTTCGCATGGACTGAACCAAAAATTTAAATATCTTTTGAGCAAGAAACGAACATTTATCTTCCTTGTCGTTATATGCTCACTTATTCCAAGAAAGAAATAGTTTTTAAGAATAGAAAAATATGTGTGACATATTTGATCTGTATTTGAGTACGAAGCAACTGTTAGGATTTTTGACGCAGACTGGAATTTTAACGAACAAAACGGTAAAATTATTTCAATAGCCTATTTGAGATCGTATCAGGCAGACGAAAGTAATGATACTGCCGGGCTACCCAGCCACGTTCTACAGTTTGTTTTCTAAAAATTTCCATCGCCACTTTCTGCGTCGCGAGTGAAAACTTGCAGATGGTGTTCAAGTTTCCACGACAACATTTAGGATTTAAACCTATATATTCATTTTTGCCAGTCTTGACTTTTAAGAGTAGTATTTGCACTATTTTAGATGTTTTATAATCATTCAGTGTCCTATATAAGCGGAGCACATGACCTGCAGGCTCCCAGAAACGTTTTTCCTGGGTAAAACCCAAGAAGGGAGAAATGGAAATACAACAACCATGTTATATTGTTCGGAAGTGGTCGGTGACGTCGACATCAGGAGGTTTACTGAGTCACTCGATTGCTTTTGTTTCTGCTACTTAGCCTGGATATCAGCTGATCTTGAATAAACTGCAGATAGCAGCTCATTTTTATAAAGGCAAAAAACGCATGCAAAGGAACATTATTTAAGTGTCCAGTTTTGTAGCGCTTGAGCACTAATCATTGTACACTGTAAACTGAAATCAACAAATTGACGCAAATCAAATCAAATGTTAGCCGAGTTTTTGAGGCGAGGGAAAAACCGGAGTACCCGGAGAAAAACCTCTCGGAGCAGAGTAGAGAATCCGAACCAATAAACTCAACCCACATATGACGCCGAGTCTGGGAATCGACTGGAACCCGGGCACATTGGTGGGAAGCGAGTTCCCTCACCACTACGCCAGCCATTCTTGTGAACTAACTTCTCTGGTAGAGAGAAAAGCAGCACCGATTCTCTTTAAACTATCCCTGACACTCAAGTTTTCTTTCTTAGCTTCCTTTCCAGCATTCATAATTGCCTGTGAGCATTCAGTCTCATCCTTGGTAAAATATGAGAACACGTAAGTTATGCACTTGTAGTGGTTAAATACAGGTTGCAAGTCAACATTCGCTCTAAACCCCTTAATTCCGGCAATAAAATAATTATTAATGAAACATGCAGCTGTCTGTTGGTCTTCTTAGGTGCAGCGCATAGTCTGAGTCAGGTGAAACGGATAAAGCTCAGTAATATTGTTCTTCAGTTATGTTCACAGATTTCAAAATATCAGTTTCTGTTGAGGTAGGATCATAGTTTGCCTTACTGGGATTTAACACCTCATCTATTTTTTCTTTAACTAGTCCAAGGATTTCTTTTTGTCTGTCTATGGTACTTGTCTTTGCTTCTGGATCTAAATCATCAGAAAGAGGTTCAGCCACAATAGTTTTGTTAGTAAAGAAGTGCCCAAAATTAAATCTACATTTCATGTTTTTGTATTTTCTACAGGTCTTTGAACGACTGCGCTTTTGGTAGGTTTTTACAAGCTCGTGTAACTCAGGGTCTTGATTTTGATCAGGAAGGCATGCCTGTACGTGTTCATCTATGAAGTGGATATATGCTTCCTTCATATCATGTGTTAGTTTAGGGCAATCTGATGTCCATATTAAGGCATGTAAGTGAGGAGACCCTCTCATCTGAAACTCAATGCCGAGTGCGTTGTACACTATTTTACCTATTGGGTTTGCATTAGTTAGCAGAATTTCAGTGAAGAATGTTTCAACTCTATATTGAAAATGCTTAGCAACAACAACAGGATTTACATTGAGCATTGAACATCTTTCATTGTAAAACAAAGCATCAACTTGTTCATTCGTGAGATTTTTTGCCTTGTGTTCTTGCAATAATCTGAAAAAGTTCAGGCCACCTAAGGTCAGCACAGGATAATGTCATAAACCATGTTGGTACTCCAAGCTGTTGTACCATAGCTACTACTTCATACATAAATTTCTGCCAATAAGGTGGTGTTCCTGGAATTTGCCTCAAAAATAAATAAGCCTGATCTTGACAAATGAGATTTTGTAAACTGTGCTTATTATTAATTTTGATCTTACTTGAGAAGCAGTAAGGGGCTGGCCATGCATTTTTTCAAAGCAATATTGATGCTATCCGATACTTTCCTCTGTTCTATGATGAACTGAGCAAAGACGAGATATTCAGAATTGGTAGCAAATCTACCAATGTGATGTAACAGTCTTGCATTGAAGTACTTAACTGGCAACAACTTTATTTCTCGGTTAACAAAGTACCCATACCTTCCTTTTGGAAACAAAACAGGAAATGCTAGTTCTTCACATTTCTTGTCTACCATGAAGGAAACTGGATGTTTACTTTCTCCAGGTGCAATAGCATACACTTCGTTTCCTTGAGATGATACATCATTTTGCTCAACACTTACAGGATAATCAGGTATTACAGACTGTAAGCAAGTTTCACTTGTTGGTGCTCGAAATTCGTTTAAAGGATCATCATTTTCTTCATCTGCAGATGTGCTGTCATTCTCACCATTTTCATTGTTTGAAGAAGTGTCATCACCTATACCAGATGCAGTGGCGTGGTTGTCATTATTCATAGTTGAATTATTTGGTGGTAATGTTTTAAGACGGCTATCTATTTTGTCAATGTCTATGCATATATTATCATACAAGGGATTATTCATTTTGAGCCACATCAGAGTATTTAATATCAGTTGAGGTCGCACAGCTTGAAAATAAACATGGCCCCTAAACTCCATCTTTCTCTTCAGTTTCAACATGATTATACCTGACCTTTCAGGAGGACGTGGCAATGTTCTACATGTTTGATCACATTCAACTGGTACATTGCATATTGCTCCTTTAATCTTCCTCTGTTGGCCTTTCGACATTATCGCTATCTTTTCAAAAACTATTCTCTGTGCTATAAATATTTGCTCACGTTTTTCCAATACTGAGAGTTCTGGTGGTGTTGTATCAACTTCCAGTTTATTACATACACCTTGACATGGTACTTGTCCTTTTGAAACTTTTGCATGGCATGTTCTACAGATATATTATTTGTCATCAAATGACTTTATCTTAGTAAAAAGATGGTGTACACTATATTTATTCTCTTTAAGTGACATAACTGTTTTTCTATATAGTACTCTATGGCAAACTGAACATATGTAATATGGCCCCTCTCTGATCTTATTCTGAAATACTGATATGTAGTGATCCAAATTATGCTGAACATTGCTTTTTCTATAATTTTTTTCTGCATCACTTATACACTTAATTACTGTTTGCTTTTTTATAGGATCCATTGTGCAATATTTCTGTTTTTTATTGTTCAAGTGTTGTGCTTTAACGAGAGGTTCCATTGCATTATAGTTCCGCCTTTCATGTTTATTTATCACATCTTTTTTTACAGGATCTAGTGATTTGTACCACTCTGCTCTGTCAGACAAGACTTTTTCTTTTCCTGCGGGATCTAGTGATTTGTACCTCTTAACTCTCTCTGACAAAAGTTTTTCTTTTTCTGCAGAATCTAATGATTTGTACCACTCTGCTCTCTCTGACAAAAGTTTTTCTTTTTCTGCCGAATCTAATGATTTGTACCATTCTGCTTTGCTAAATAAGTATTTTTGTTTGGCACTAGGTTCCATGTTTCCATAACTTCTCTTTGTTTCTCGGCAAGTGATATTTTCTGCAGATTAGATTTGTGCTTCCTTAATACCTTTTCTTTTAAAGTCCTTGACAAGTTACTGTAACAGTTTAGAAATCTGATAATGTATGCTACCTTTGAATCATTAGTTCTATTAATTTTTTTAACACTATTAGCAAAAGCTTGAAGGAGGTGGTTGTTGTCATTGACAGTTTGAAATTCATCTAGTGTTCTATCACTATGGAATATTGCTAAGTAGTATTTGGTGCTTTTAGTCTTAGAATTGTGCTGAAATATGCAACTTGCACAGTAATTTGAGAACCATATCATAAATCCAGTATTTCCATTTGTGTTATCCAAAATCAAGTTTTGGAGGAGCAGTTTGCTACTGCTGGATGCACAACTAAATATGCTTTCTTTCTGTGCTGTAAAGACAGTATGAACAGTGGCATCGTATATTTGAAGTCTATTTGGAAATTTGCTCGAACAGCAATTTTCATCAGGACATGCAAATTGTTTCTGGTAAAACTCATTTCCATAGTCAATATTTGCATCTAGAGTTTGTGAATTACAGTAAGTGCATGCCTTAATCACTGAAAAACAAATGCTATAAAACGATAAAGCACAACAGCGTCTTAAGAAAGACTCATCATTGTTTCTTGCTGAAATATGCACCATTACTCCACCATCATCAGCGAGTTCTGATTGAGTGGTTTCACTGTACTCATTGACTAGGTGATTGTCTTCCTTTTCTAGTCTTGTTATGTCAGCACCAATCAGCTCAAAAAAAGTATTTGAATTTTCATACAGAGTTTGCAAATAACATATGACATCATGTATACTTTGTGCTTCTAATAACACACATGTTCCTTGAGAATGGGGCATACCAAATTCATTTCTAGCATGTGAATCAAATATTTTAAATTTACCATCTGGAGTACAGTACATAGAAATAGTACTACATTCAATTGTTAAAAGAAATGAT
>BLFP01004302.1:1456799-1461799 GCA_014634505.1 Montipora efflorescens | reverse complement strand
CTTCTTCAGTTAGTAGATGGGGTCCATACAAAGCACTTGCCATATTTTCTCTTCCTGACGTAAGAGTACCGTGACCAACTGATACTTTTAATCTGTAACTTTTCAGTAGAAACTGTAAGTCTCTGTTTTGGCCCTTATGACCTCGCTTTCGTGCAACTCGCCCCAGCCTTGAGCGAATGGCGGCCATTTTGGAATAAGGTGTATTGGAGGAATTATTGTGTGTAGTGTCGTTGGATATTTTTACGAGCCTCGCTGTATTTTGGTGAGCTCGTAAGGCGAGTCAAAATGCAAGAATCGAGTAAAAATAACCTACGATACTACACACCAAATCGTTCAATAACAGGACATTTTCCGCCAAGTAGGGGAGTAAGACTGGGAGATCCTCTTTCTCCCTACCTTTTTTATAATAGCTCTGGAGACCTTAGCTATTAAGATAAGAGAAGATGATAGCATTAACGGCATTACGATACGAGACGAATCTGTTAAGCTTTCCCTCTTCGCTGATGATATGACCAGCTTTCTTAAAGACAGCAGTTCATATACAAACCTATTTGTTACGCTGAAGACTTTTGGTGAGAGTTCTGGCTTAAAAATAAATAATAAAAAAACCGAGGCCTTAGCTTTAGGAAATAGTAGAACACTTTGGGAGGGCCATTCTGATGTGCCAAATATTTGTAACATTATTAAAATCCTAGGTGTTTATTTTGGCTATGACGCTAAACAAAGAGATGAATTGAATTTTAGGAATACTTTGAAATCAATTAAGAAGACGATCAATTTGTGGAAATGGCGCGGTCTTTCTCTCTTATGTAAAATACAAATTATTAAAACCTTTGCCATCCTCAAGCTTATGTTTAGAGCGTCGGTGTTGCCAATCTATAAAGACCTTGTTAAAGAAGCTGACTCTCTATTTTCCTCTTTTATTTGGAATGGAAACGACAAAGTAAAACGAAATGTGATGACATCGGAAGTTGAGAAGGGTGGCTTAAATATGCTTGATATTGATTCTATGGTTCGCACAAGACGAGTGATATGCCTAAAAAAATATTTGGAGGAATATAAAAGTCCGTGGAAAGCGTTTTTAAACGAGCTTCTTGTCCCTGTAGGTGGGAAGCTCATATTGCATTGTAATTTTGATACTTCTAAACTAAGCATTCACCTACCTAGTTTCTACAAGCAATATTTCGATGCATGGTCAGAAGTAAATGAAAAAATGCCCAGCTCGTTACCTGAAATTGCAAATGAAGTCATTTGGATTAATAAGCTTCTCGGCATTGACAAGAAATCTGTGTATCGTAGAGATATTGCAGAGCTAGGTTTTTTAAAAAATTGTGACTTATTTTCAACTGAAAAAGTTCTTAACCCTGAGCAAGATTTCTTCATTATGGGTATTATTAACTCTATGCCTGGCAGCTGGCGCTTGACAATTAAAAGGGCAACTGCTGCACCGGCAATTGATCCACTTCCGGATTCACCAGCTATTCTGATAAGTAATAATTTGGTTTCAATTTTTGATGTTTCCTCTAAACAAATGTACCGACTTTTCCTGGAGAAAAAACAAACAACGCCTACTGCTAAAGTAAGCTTAGCTGCAAAGTATCCAAACACAGATATTGGTTGGAATGGGGTTTATTCGCTAGTGTTCGTACGACATTAGAATCTAGGCTTAGAGATTTTCAGTTTAAAATTTTAAACCGTATTGCCTTCACAAACGAGAAAATGTTTCGTTTTGGCAAGGCTTATTCGCCTACCTGTGCTTTCTGCCAAACAGAGGTTGAATCCTTAGAGCATTTACTCTTTTTCTGTAAAGTATCATCTAAAGTTTGGAAACATGTCTTGTCCTGCCTACGTGATTATAATATCTTTGTTGAAAACATTAAAGAAAAGGATGTAATTTTTGGTAAGTTTGATATTGCAGATGATTTTTTCTTGTTTAATCATATTTTGCTTTTGGGTAAGTTTTATATTTACTCTCAGAAATGCCAGAATGTTTTACCTTCTCTTCAGGGTTTTATTGCCAAGACAGAGCGTGTTTATAACATCGAACTCCATATTGCCAGGAAAAGAAACAAATTAAGCAATTATTTTAAAAAAGTGGGAAAAGCTAATTAGTGTTTTTTCCGATAAGTAATGTCACCATTGTCTTTATTAGTGAAGTCATTGTATTCCATATACTAGGTAAATGTATTTCTATAATAGCTGTTGTGTGTGTTTAGTTATATATTTATCTATTTGTACTATGTAAGCATGATGTGTATCTTTTTTGTCTTTTATTTTGTATGTTAACGTAAGAAATTCTTTAATAAAAAAATATACTAAATTATAAAAAAATAAAAAAAACTAAAATAAAAGATTTATTGTTCAACCCTGTCGGAAACTAGAAGAAACGTGAAGCTCAACTTACGTGACTATTCATCGAGCGACCCGTCCAGGTTTCGCACGGTCATATTAGGTTGCTGTTGATTGGTCAAAAAAGAAAAATTGTCAAACCTGTCAATCGAATCATCGATCAAAGCGTCGCACATTTTATTTCAAACACTTTCATTACATGTAAGAAATGGAAGGATGGAATATCGGAAAATTCTTTACTATAAGGTGTACAGAGAAAAACTGACTTAGAAGAAGAAGTGGTATGAAAGGTTGGCAAGTTGCTCGGGAAGTACCCTGCGAGCAGTTGGGTTCTCCTACACTTCCCGAGAGAAAAACCACTGCGAGCAACCGTTTGATTTTCCATCGAGCATGTGCGAAGTACGTCACACCCCACCTAATGTATTTGACATCACTTCGCACTTCGTCTTATTTCGCGGCAAATCACTACACAGCAGGCTCGCCCAAACGCAGCAGTTAGGTAACTGAACGCACGCGCAAGCGCCAAAACAAGTTTACTAACTCGTCACTGAAGATTTTCCACGGCATACGTTCGATGATTGAAAAAAGGGCAAAGAAAATTTTCAATTAAAAGTAATAAAATTTAAACTACAGCAAAACGTATGTTTTATTATGTTACCATGTTATTTAATTCTTTTAAAACACGCCAAGCGTTAGATTTGAGTATTTCCTTTGAGACACCAGGCGACCAACGTTTCGCCACTGTTATCTACTCTTCCTCTACTAGACATAAGAAAAATTCAACTTCAGAGTGTGATGTAATGAATTTTTGGGGTCGTATGCTCATGCATACAGACCCCTAAGTCAGAGGCAGATCTTGATTGTTTGTCAGTGGGTTTGTCACTTTGAGGACGAGATGTGACAGATCTCCGAGAGTATAGGCATGAAACTGGGTACTTGTAATTGCGAGTCATTACTGGGTTGTCAGTATGCCAAACCCAGTCGGGATCAGCGTTTCATTTGTTTGTTGCCAGTCTGAAAGTGGGTGGCATTTGTTCGATGTTTTTTTTTTCTCTTTTTCCGTGTCGGTAAAAGTTTTGCCTGTCACTCCCCTGCTAAGTGGTGTCTTTGTGCATAGAACCTTCTGCTCGTATTTTCTTAGGATAGAGAGGGTAGTGGAAATGCGTAGATTTCTCTGGTGGACACAGTGGAATGATAAACTTAACCTGCAATGGCGTCGAAACGCGAATGGCGTTTTAGTGGATCTTTAAACAAAATATACCCTTATGGAGCTCAACAATGGAAAGTCAGTTGGATAAACTAGGCAGGCGGTGAAAACAAATACCTCGAGTCGTAAAGGCGACGAGTAATGGACTTCGACAACAATCTAGCGCCCATCGAGCCGAAATCAAAGTGAGCTGATAATTTCCAAAATTTTTACGAGTGTAGTTTGGCGAATAAATATGCCGCGGTAACTTAATCACGGCGCCCGCTGAATTCCGGCCATGTCACTTTCGATTTTGCGATTTATTTGAACGTAGCAAAAATCTCCCAAAATGTTTGGCGCTGATCGTAACTTTTTATATTCTATATTCACGGTTCAAAATTAATGTTGCTTTCATGTCGTAAATATTTTATTCTCGATCGACCGTCCCGGAAACTTCCTTCTGCTCTTTCTGAAAACTGTGTTTCAATAGTTATTTACTTTTGCATCAATATTTGTTTTGCATAAAGCAAGCTAACAAAATCTGTACCTTGCTTATTTTGCATTTGCTAGCGCTAATAGTATTTTCGGTCTGATGCTTCTGTTTGAGGGGTATATTGTTTTGCTCTCCCATCCAGATACTGACCCCGCTGGACAGTCGTTATTTTCAGCGAACTTTCGTATAACAAAGCCGTCAGATGCTCAGAGGGCACGCTTAAACTTGTGTTGAAAAGAATTTGTGAGGGAACTTGAAAATTATCAACATGTCAGCCCAAAAGCCAATGTTTCTCGTTTCTCTTTTATTTGTTATTCTTCAGAGACTGGAATGCTGTAGTTCAATACCACACAATTCAGTGCCTTCTGATTTTCTGTAACACGTACCACAGGCAACCCAGTGTATGCTTCACGGAAGCATCTGGTTTTTTTTTTCTTTTTATTATTTTTATTATTATTATTATTATTATTATTATTATTAGTATTAGTATTAGTATTATTATTATTATTATTATTTCCGTGTCGGTAAAAATCTTGCCTGTCGCTCCCCTGCTAAGTGGTGTCTTTTTGCATAGAGCCTTCTGCTCGTATTTTCTTAGGATAGAGAGGGTAGTGGAAATGCGTAGATTTCTCTGGTGGACACAGTAGAATGATAAACTTAACCGGCAATGGCGTCGAAAGTCATGTAACGCAAATGGCGCTTAGTGGATCTTTGAACAAAATATACCCTTATGAAGCTCAATAATGGCAAGTCATTTGGATACAGAACAAGACAGGCGGTGGAATCTTAAAAGCGACGAGTAAATGTATTTATCATGGGTTACGTAACCTCCCTTGGGTGTTATGTGACACTTTGTCACAATGGTTCATTAGCGGGGTGTCGGTATATATACTGCGTTGTCTTCATTTATATTCATTCGAGTCATACGATCGCCTCTTCACCCTCTAAATTATGTCGGATACTAAAAACGGC
>BLFP01004302.1:1417294-1426821 GCA_014634505.1 Montipora efflorescens | reverse complement strand
ATATAGTCAGTTTACTGATAAAACCCTGGCAGCTGCGACCAGGGCGATAAAAAGAAGCTCTGTCAGAATCAGAATGGCATTCTTGTCTTGTCCAGGGAGTTTGAGGAGTTAATATCCCTAAAACCGAACGATCTCTTCAGTCTGCATATGAGTGTCCAGTCAATATTGGATTCGTACAGACAGAAAAACCACTTTTCGCTCAAAATCACCTCGCGAAAATTTGCGTAAAAGAACAGTTTTTGATTGTGTGGTTAGTTTCCAGAGTAGCGGTATTAAATTTCTCCTCTAATGCTATCTTTAATTAGTTACCATGGAAACTTTCACTGGTGCTGAAACGGAAAGATGTCCTTCTTTCACAGAAGATAAACTTGAGGTTAAGATCATCAAGATCTTGGCCTACAGTATAGTTTTGATCGTTTCTCTCTTTGGAAACTCTGTCATCATTGCAACTATGATCAGCAACCGACGGATGCAGACAACTGTAAACTATCTCATTGCAAATATGGCAGCATCTGATTTATTTATTTCAGTGTTTGCGGTGCCGATGAAAATCCTCGAAGATGGCTGATCGAAGGATCTGTGGGATTAATTTTTTGTCAGCTGATCTATTTTTTCCAAGATATTTCATTGGTTGTTTCGATCTAGAGCTTGGTCGTCATTGTTGTCGACAGATATCGCGGAATTGTTTTTCCATATCGCTCAGCCATTATAACCCCAAAACGATGTAAAATTGTTATCGCACTGGTGTGGGTGGCGTCGATGTCAGGATGAGTTTACACAGCATTTCTTTCTTTATTATTCGTCTTACTTCCAACAATAACAAAACATATTGCATTTTCAGCTGGGAGACAAAAAATGTTCTCTGATCCCAAAAAAGCCGAAGAAGATTACGTTGTAGCTGTGTTGCTTCTCGTAGTGATTGCTCCATTTTTAACTTTAGCACTCTTGTACACTCGAATATATGGAGTTTGAGAATTCAAAGGACTCACAAATTATAGTAAATCAAGGCTTCAACTCAGAATTTACAAAGAAAACGTAAAAGTCATAGCAAACATCTACGCTACAATTATTGCATTTGCGCTTTGTGTTCTGCCACTGTTCGTGTTTGAATGTTGTTTTACTTTGTGTGGAAATGGGAAATGCCGTGTAACATGAATAAAAAAAAATGTATTCATATATAAAAAACAACAACCAAGTTGGAAAGACCGCTAAGGGAATTTAAAAAAATATTATTAAGAAGAATATTAAACATGAAGAATACAGAGATGTACTATTTAACAACAGACAAATACATAATACCATGAAAACGATCAGAGGCAACTTACATCAACTTGGAAGCTGTGAGTTTAACAAAGTATCACTAAGCTGTTTCGATGGTAAGCGTTACATCCACAAAAATGGTATAACAAGTTACGCTTACGGTCACTATAAAATAAAATAACTCTTCGCTTGACAATCCTTCTCCAGATTATCAGAAAATTTATCAAATCTGTGTTTTTATCAGAAAAATTATCAGCTGGTAAATTTATGGATACATTTTTGATTGGTTAAAAAATCATACGACTGTCATATAACTTGAAAGCAATGAGATCATCAACTTCCTGTTTTTTCGAGAATGACAAGCTATAGTGATTATGCGAATATCACTTTACATACAAAGTTTACTTATAAAGTTTACTCATAAAGTTTACTCATTAACTATTCTTGCGATTCAGTTGTTCATCCATTAGTAATAATCACAATGCTCGCATCTTCCAAAGTCACTTCCAAAATAGAAACCAATTTGGAAATAAAATTCATTTTAGAAACAATTTTGGTAAAAAAAATGGAAGTTGTGATTGGTTAAAACTGACTTGAATATATTTATTAGATCATTTTCATGGGGAAACCCCCTTTCTTTATTTCCGAGAACTTCACGCTATGGTGATTCTTCAATTTGATTATGCGAATATTGAAACATATAGTTTTCTTTGCTTGTGTTCAGCACTGCAGTATTGGATTTATTATTTGTTTCTTTGCTTCATTGCTTTGTAAAAATATATAGACGAGTTGTTTCGTTTCATTGCTTTGTAAAAATATTTAGTCGAGTTGTTTTGTTTCATTGCTTAGTATAATTGCTTTTGAAAAAGTTTGTTTCCTTTTTTGTTTAAAGCATTTAGTCGAGTTGTTTTGTTCATTGCTTTTATTTCTAATTTGTTTCTACCCTTCATTCAGCTAAAGCTGAATTTCGCCGGCCTGCTTCGCTTATGCTAAGGAGTTGATAAAGATAGCTTATTATACAGCTTCTTTTGCTTCGCTTTTACGAAAATTAGATCTAGCAGTTTAACAAGCTCAAAACCCAAGGTCAATTTTCCAGCGCAAATAACCAAGATCAATGTGTTATTTTTTTTTAGATGCGCTTATACCCACAGCTACTATACTACTGAAATAGGAAGGGTATTTTGCCTCTAATAGCAAATATGTTGTTTGATTCAATAAATTTTTCGCTGGAAAAGATTTTTTCTGAGATTTCCACCTTCTGTGAATTTATCATGTTGTGTAATTTTCGAGCTTAACAACTTTGCATTCGTGTGTTGAAATGTGATAAGGGAGGATTTTTGTGGTAGTGCACTGTAAGCAGCGCATCAGTCACGAAAATAGACAGGTCTGTTGGAAGCGTGCTTGAGTTTCAACAAAATTAGCCCCAAAATCGGCAAAAAATTGTGACGCTGATGAATAATAAAGTAGCTGCTATTCCCAAAACGATGGAATTACCTGGTGATAAATAACTTCGTCTTGGAGAGTAAATTTTTGACTTTGCAAAAACAATGGTCAACCTCAAGAGTTGGGCGATTGTGATCTTTGTGTTGAATTCGCACATTTTTTGTCAAACTTTATAGCACTTGAAAGAAAAAGAAAACTAACAAAAACAAAAAAAAAAACCCGGTATCTTGCCATAATTTGACACAGATCCTTCACTGTTTCGCGAGTAAACACGCCGCGGTAACTTGATCACCGCGCCCGCTAAATTCGATGTCACTTTCGATTTTGCAATTTACCTGTGCAGCCAAAAGTACAATAACAAATTTGAACGTAGCAAAAATCGGGCAAAATCTTTTTCGCTGATAGTAACTTTTTATATTTGCGGTTCAAAATTAATGTTGTTTTCATGTCGTCTGTTTTGTTGCTGATGGCAAAATATTCTATTCTCGATCGACCATCCTGAAAACTTCCTTCTGCTCTTCCTAAAAACTGTCTATCAATATATATTTACTTTTGCATAAAGCAAGCTAACAAAATCTATACCTTGCTTAGTTTGCATTTTTGGGCGTTAAAATAGAATTTTAGGTCCTACGCTGTTTTTTCCAAAGTGGTATATTTTTTAGGTCACCCATCCAGATACTAACCCCACTGGATAAGAGGGATTAACTTCAATGAACTCTTGTATTACAAAGCTGTCAGATGCTCAGAGTGCACGCTTAAACTTGTGGTCAAAAGAAGTTGTGAGGGAACTTGTAAATGATCAACATGCCAACCTAGAAGTTATTGTTTCTCGATTCCCTTTTATTTTCTTCAATCTTTCTGGGTTTAATACTTTGCTAGTAACAACATGTCTTCTCAGGGGGCTATTTACCTAAGACTTTTACCATGACACGAAAACGATTTTCAATACCAAAACAATATCGTGAATAATAGAGCTACATATTTAACTTGAATATCCTGGAAGACAAACAGCTCAGTTGGCAATATGGAATAAAGCGCTGTGTTACTGCACTACCAAACGCACGCGATGCGTGCCTATTTTTTCTAAAGATGACAAGAATTTTTTCTTTCTGGCAAATGATTAATAGGTTGGTAGCCACGTTTTTAACCTGAGAAAAAGATCTGTTTCGTCGTATGAACGTGTGAGCCAAAGGGCCCCTGCTGGTACGACTTCTGGGTGACCCCTTAAATGGTCTTAATGACCCCCGACTTGATAAAATTGACGGGAACGCTGAAGTTCAATACCACCCAACTCAGTCCCTTCACTCACGTACCACAGGAAACCCAGAGTACGGTTATCGAGCGCCTAGTTTGGGCATGGACTAGGTCAGTTTAAGGCGGTACAAATCCGTGAGGAATATTTGTCTAGTTATATGAGATCATAGAGTGAAGCCCGACACACTAAGAACGGACATTTATCTTCCTTGGCTTATGGGTCGTAATATGCTGACTTATTCCAAGATAGGACGAATTTCGAAGAACACTCAAATAGCTCCCCAAAACACAGATTCCGTCTTCTTTATCTTGATGATCAATGCTCGCCGGGTAACGACATCAAATAACACAAGGTAAAAGCCCGAGAAAGGACCTTAAAGTGGCAATACAAAAACCAGATTGTCTTCAAAATGGTCGACGCCATCAGGCGGCTTGCCAAATCATTCGATGGGAGGTTTGCTAAGCACTCAAGAAGCTAGAGTCGCACTCGGCTATCGCCTCGTGCGACTCTTACGCTTCTCTTGTGCTTAGCAACCTCCCGCGTGCGTCGATAACTCGATAGTTGCACGCTGCACGCTTACCATTTCTTAATTCATCGACTACGGGACTGCGCACCGCGGTGACAGTTCATTACAGCCATATGTCAAAAGTGTAAGCGCTCCTTTCAATGATTAGGCCTTAGCACTCTCGTAAAATTTTAGCTTTCATTTTGCGGTTCGAAGAAAGCACTCGTTGGACAAGAAATGTGCGAATTCAACACAAAGGTCCAATCGTCCAACTCTTTGAGGTTGACCATTGTTTCTGCAAAGCCAAAAATTCACTCTCCTAGACGAGGTTATTTATCACCAGGTAATTCTATCGTTTTGGAAAAAGAGACTGCTTTATTATTCATCAGCGTCATAAATTCTTGCTGATCTTGGGGATAATTTGTCGAAATTCAAGCACGCTTCCATTAGCCCTTTTAATTTCCGTGCTTCACCCGTTTATTTTCCGGTGTGGCTGTTAAATGACACGACGATTTGAATAGGCTTTTCAGCTTTGTTTTCCCTCTCACCTAACACACCGGCGGCTTTCGCTTCTCCACTTTACATCCGCTTTAATTTTTCAAAGAAAAGCGGGGTGAAAATAAAAAAACTGCGTGAATAACTTACAAGAAAATAAAGAGGCTATCGGTGAAATCAACACACACAGACTAGCAGATATAATCTACATATTGACAATCAGCAAAATTAACAACATCTAGGTTCGCTCAAAAACTATGTCCCCATTAACTCTTTCACCGCTATAAATGCAGATTGACACTTATAGATTTTACTGTGTTTGGTGAGGTTAACCATTGTTTCCGCAAAGCCAAAAATTCCCTCTCCTAGACGAGGTTATTTATCACCAGGTAATTCTATCGTTTTGGAAAAAGAGACTACTTCATTATTCATCAGCGTCACAAATTCTTGCTGATTTTGGGGATAATTTGTCGAAATTCAAGCACGCTTCCATTAGACCTGTTTATTTTCGTGTTTTACCCAGTTATTTTCCGATGTGGCTGTTAAATGACTCGATGATTTGAATAGGCTTTTCAGCTTTGTTTTCCCTCTCACCTAACACACCGGCGGCTTTCGCTTCTCTTTACATCCGCTTTATTTTTTAAAAGAAAAGCGGAGTGAAAATAAAAAAATTGCCTGAATAACTTACAAGAGAAGAAAGAGGCTATCGGTGAAATCAACACACACACAGACTAGCAGATATAATCTACATATTGACAATCAGCAAAATTAACAACATCTAGGTTCGCTTAATGTCCCCATTAACGCTTTCACCGCCACAACTGCAGATTGACACTTAGAGCTCTATTTTACTCTGTTTGGTGAGGTTGACCACGATGGGCGCACACAGTGAGGAATTTGCCTCGCGAGGCCAAAAATATCAAACATGTTTGATTTTATCCTCACGGCCTCGCGAGGCGTATTTCCAGCGTATTGCGCACCAAAATTTTTTTTCTCCCCGCACACGTGAGGAAACGGCTGAGCAAACCGCTCAGTTTGCTCAGCTCTTTCCTTACTGTGTGCTGCGGGCTTTATTTCAAAAGAAACATGCCAGTTGTCTACCACTATATTAATATTATACGACAGAAATTCTATATTTAAATATCCAGCAAAATACAAATCCTTAAGACATTTATAATTTATTGACTCTTACAAAAATCATTACATTTTATGCGCAATCACTTAAATGTTTCCATGCATTAAAAGTTCGAATGATACAATATCAATAATTCATAATTAATAATTTGCCGTAAATGGAACCATCTCAACAAATGAGAAAGACACACTCAAAATAACAACAAAACACATTCCATGGTTTGTTTAAAGTAACTAATCTAATAATATACATGAAAAACAAAAAAATCAATTCTGATTGGCTAAGATTAGTGCAGTTCAGGGGTAATTACTGGGGCAAAAGTGTAATTACCAGTGGAGATTGCACATCCAAATTCTTTCAGGGATTAAATTGTGCGATTTCTAATAAAGCAATAGAGGACGTTTTCTCTGTTTCCATAGCCTCATGTAAACACGGGTGGGAGTTGGGAGATTTCAAGAATTCTCCCAACTACCCTGACTGTTTAGTTGAGGCTATGGAAACAGTGAAAAAAGTCCTCTAATGCTGGTTTCTTTATTGCTTTTCTTCTTGATTGCTCAAAACAGATTTTCTTCATACACGCTCATAATTCAAACATAATGTAAAACAATCTGAAGAAAGTTTCATAAATCATAATGGTTTTTGGGCCCAAAAATTATTAAGACCTTCGAGAAACAGGCCCCTGAAATCATACTTGTGATTTTAGACCAAACTGCTCTCCACTCAGCCGAATTACCATTGTTAATTACACAGTGCTATGACTTTTTTCAACCTTTCGACTCCGTAATTCACACAGCTCAACAATATAGAACATAAATCGGTGCTGGTTCATATGCCTAAATATCCTTTGACAAGCAGTCAGGTGACGAATAACTACGTAACCAAGACAACGAACGATGAGACTTGGGGCTCAGCTAGCAGTTACACTACGGTGACCTAACATGAAGTATATGACAAGTTCATAAGATGGCGTCCAAGCATCACTTCGTTGTTTCCTGCGGATCACAATTCAGGAAATGTTTATCGTCTTGTAGAGAAGAAATAAGTTTACAACTTCTGTTAAACTTGGTGTCGACATTCTTCTATAATTATGGTAAAAGAATTTCAATCTCGACTCACTTAGAACATTGATGGCATGATTCGTGAAAAGCTACCATAAAATTCCCCAGCACGTGATGCATCTTTAACCAATGGTTACTTTCAAGTAATGGATCATACGACAAGGACATATTTTGTGTGTGGCTCATTGAATTTAATTCCTTGCAAGCTGACATTGCCCGATTGGTAAGCTCCAAATAATTGCTTTGCATCTCTTAGTACCCGTTGGTGAAGTCTTTCTTACATGAATTGTCTGAGTATAAAAATACGAGGCAGTTACATGTAAGTCTGTCAGTAAATTGTTCCACCTAAGTCACTAAATGACAACCTTGCCATAACTTCCTGCTGCCATATCTTCCCGTTTTCCCAAATTCGTTCCTCTCTCCCTTGTTCTTCGTGCTGGTTTGTAAAATTTCTCAAATCATTACAATGCAAAAAAACGAAAGTTTCTAATTTGAGGTCAAACAGCACTGGAGATCGAATTAGTCTTTCATTAATTTTTGGTCGCCACATTCGCCAACTTGTATGGGCCCCCTTCATTGCTTTGCCATGTCGGCGATTGTGGCGAAATTGTCATTTTCGCCATATTTGCCAAATTCGCCGCTTTCGCCAACTTTTATGGGCCCCCTTCACTGCTTTGTGTTTTTCCTCGTTGTCGATTGTGGCAAAATTGTCATTTTCGCCACATTTGCCAAATTCGCCGCTTTCGCCAACTTTTATGGGCTTCCTTCACTGCTTTGTGTTTTTCCTCGTTGGCGATTGTGGCAAAATTGTCATTTTCGCCATATTTGCCAAACTCGCAAACATTTTCTCTTTTTTGCCATTTTTGTTGTTGTGTGCATTTCTGGACATATCTCAAGTAATGATACTGGCTGCCCAATTGCGTTCTGACAAATGGCCAATGAGAGGTCTCCATTCAGTTAAAAATTGGAAAACAAAAGTGCTTTGTAATCATTTTGCATAGCTTCGACCGAGTCAATATAGAGCTGTATTCAAATACACTGCATATCATAGCAGAAGTAGTGTCAACTTTCTGCGGACGGAGCCACTGTTAGGCTTTTTAAACAGTTTTTTTGGCGCGGACTGGTGGAAGGAACAAAACGGTAAGATTCTTTCAGTAACCTATTTGAGATCGTATAAGGCAGAAGAAAGTAATGGTACTGGCTGCCCAACTGCGTTATACAGTTTATGTTTTCTGGAAATATCCAACGCCACGCTCTGCATCGGGAGTAAAAACTTGCAGATTATGTCTTCAAGTTTCCACCACAACATTAAGATTTAAAATTACACCTTCCTTTTCGCTAGTCTTGACTTTTAAGAGTAACATTTGCACAGGTTCAGATGCTTTGTAATCATTTAACGTCCTATATAAGCGGAGCACATCACCTGTTAGGTTCTCAGAAATGTTTTCCGTTCCGTTGCGAAAGCAAAATTCCTATTCACCCAATCCATTTGAGTTACAATACAACTGAAACACAGATGTTGTTGTTCAAGTAAACAGATCCCGTCCTAACCGAGTAAAGTCAAGTCAAGTCAAGTCCAGTAAAAGTTGCTTACTTATTGCTCTACTTGCAAGTACTGTTCTCAGTTCTCGTAAACAAGCCCCAAGATCTCGATCTTTCGTCTGTAAACATAACAAGGAAAGCATCTATTGGTCAGGCAAACGGTTATTCGTAATGGCGGGGTGAGCCCCCTTCACATGGAACCAATTGCTTTAGAATTCTAGCAACAACCAACATTCATCTTCCTTGGCTTATGCCTTAATATGCTCACTTATTCCAAGAAGGGACGGATTTTGAAGAATATGAAAATCGGTCTCCAAAATATAGTTTATGTCCTCTTTATCCTGATAATCAATGCACGCCGGGTGTTTTGTTTCGAAAACGACATCATATAACACAAGGTAAAGTGCAAGAAGGTAGAGCCCAAGAAGGGAAGTTTTAGTTGGTTTAACCCTAACCGTAACCCTAACACCAAAAATGGTAGTAAGCGAGTTAACAACACGAATTTAATAACAATTTAACTGAGGGATCTTTAATTATCCCTTGTTGAGGGTTCACTGGAATATATCGAATTTCCCTTTTTTAAAGTCCGGTTTTTTTTAAATACTCCAGTTAATTGTTTCTTAAAGTATTTTCGTGCCAAATTTAGTTAAATTCTAACGAGTGGCTCTCGACAAATAGGCGTATTTCCGAGAAAGCTATTCGGCATTCAATGTCATTTTTTTAATTTACTACGCATGCGCTGCATTTAGCTGGGTTGTTTCGATCACAAAGAAAAATCTGTGAATTGCGGAGTTCTTTGCATCGTTATCTCTTCTGACATACATTTCTCATAAA
>BLFP01004302.1:1392294-1397294 GCA_014634505.1 Montipora efflorescens | reverse complement strand
ACGGTTATTTATGCTTTTAACCAATGATATCACTGCTTTGTGGCGATGTCGTAGCGTAGCCGTCGCCGTTTCTTAAATTCCTTGTTATCTGTAGAAATTTCCAATGCCACACTCCTCATCGCAAGTCAAAACTTGCAGAATTATGTGTTCAAGTTTCCACGACAACTTTAAGATTTAATCAGTTTAATAGTCGCACCGGTGTCGCGAGGTCACGGGTTCAAACCCCCTTAAAGTCCTTAATTTTTCAGACTTCTCTGCGCAATTGCTAAAATTACGTCCACAACTGCGAGGAGTATAGCTTTACTTGATTTCATATCCGCAGTTCAGTGTATGATTAATTTCATATATCATTTCGTTCATTGATTAAGATTTAAACTTATACCTTCTTTTTTGCTAGTCTTGACTTTAAGAGAAGCATTTGCATAGGTTCAGATGTTTTGAAATCATTTAGTGTCCTGTATAAGCGGAGAACATCACCTGTTAGGTTCTCGGAATTTTCCCTCTGTGCGTTGCGAAAGCAAAATTCCCATTCACCCAACGCATTTGAGCTATGATATAATCCAAAAACTGATGCTGCTGTTCCAGTAAACAGATCCCGTCTGATCTTGTTCGAGGAAAATGTCAAGTCCATTAAAAGTTACTTATTGCTTTACTTGAAAGTTCTGTTTTCTTGGGGCTTTGTAAACAAGCCCCAAGATCTCGATCTTTTGTCTGTAAACGTAACAAGGAAACTATTTATTGATGAAGCAGGCAGTTATGCGTAATGGCCGGGTATGCCCCCCTTCACATGGAACCAATTTGCTTCAAAATTCGAGTAACAACGAACATTTATCTTCCTTGAATTATGTCGTAATATGCTCCCTTATCCCAAGAAAGGACGAATTTCAAAGAATATTAAAATGGGTCTCCAAAATACAGATTACGTCCTCTTCATCTTGATAATCAATGCAAGCCGGGTATTTTGTTTCGAAAACGACAGCAAATAACAGAAGCTCACGAAGGGCGAAGTGGCAAGGAAAAAAAACCATGTTATCTCCGAAATACTAGCCAGTTTGCTAAATAATTCGATTCCCTTTGTCCCAATACCTAGCCTTCATACTGTTCATATCCAGCTGATTTTGAATAAAATGCATATGAGAAGCTCATTTTACAAGTTCGCAAAGTTTTAGTTGCCATGGTTTAAAATTCCTGGGGACGGAGCAATTGCCAACCCTTAATTTGGACAAGGACTGGGTGAGTTTAAGGTATAAATCCGTGAGAAATATTTGTCTGGTTATGTGAGATGACAGAGTGAAGCCTGGCACGCTAAAATCACGATAATATTTGACACAAATCCCTTCATTTCGTTCATTGTTTTTTCGGGCATTTACATCGCCACCAGCGCAACATTGCTTGTGAAAGATTGTAGAGTTATGAACCGGCCTGACAGCATCATGGAAATGGTTAAATTGTTGTGAGCAGCATCAGCTTTTATCAAAAGGTCTTGTCGTCGCAGCCTTTGGCATTCTTATTAGAACTGCCAGTCAACGTGTTCCCTTGTCGTAGATTATGTTGCTGTACCTTTTTTATGTTCCAAGTACCCATCACCTTCGAGTCGTCAGGAGAAATTTGTCTATTTTCCGGTACATTGCAAATAGATTGAAATAAACAGGTAACACTTGTCTTTCCCGCATGAAAACGACCACTAGTAATCTCAGAAAATGTCATGCAAGCAAAATTCTCTTACAAAATGTTTGATTTGGCTTTCAATGTTTCTTTTACGAAAACAACCTCAGTTGTCTTAACAATTTGTAATCTCGTTAATATATAACACGGAAGACAGTTTCGTCTGGATGATTGAGGGAGAAAATTCGTTTAAAAAAAACCAGCTTAAATCAGTTTCAAAGTCCTGTACCCCTAAGCTCATATGAGCTGAACAACTAAGATTTTAATTTTCCTTTGATTTGTAAGCTCATATTCGTACGAATTACACACAAAACGACAAAGGTCTTTTATATTTTTTCTCAGAAAATTTAAGAGAATGACTTTTTTTCTCAGAATTTAGTCCACGAATGTGGCGAGTGAATCAATTTCAGTTATTAGCTCTAACAAATGGCCAATTAGATATCTCGATTTGGTACAAAAATTGCGTAACAAAAGTGCTTTTCTTCCTCCCTTTTGACTCGATATAGAACTGTATTTAAATACACTGCATATCGAAATAGAATCAGTGTCAAGTTTGTGCGGACGCAGCCACTGCTAGGCTTTTTTTTTTTAAGGTTTTTTGGACGCGAAATGTTGGAAGGAACAAAACGGTAAGATTATTTCAACGCCTATTTGAGATCGTTTAGGCAGACGAAAGTAACGATACTGGCTACTTAGCTGCGTTTTACAG
The DNA here is from genome assembly GCA_014634505.1 of Montipora efflorescens. Taxonomy (NCBI): domain Eukaryota; kingdom Metazoa; phylum Cnidaria; class Anthozoa; order Scleractinia; family Acroporidae; genus Montipora; species Montipora efflorescens. Next base: position 1,394,920 of record BLFP01004302.1, on the reverse strand, counting down.
TTTATGTTTTCTAGAAATTTCCAAGACCACATTCTGTATCGCGAGTAAGAATTGGCATATTATGTGTTCAAGTTTCCACCGCAATAAGATTAAAACTTACACATTGTTTTTTGCCACTCTTGACTTTAAGAGTAAAATTTGCACAGGTTTAGATGGTTTTTAATCATTTTGTGTCCTAAGCGGAATACACTGATCACCTGCAAGGTTCTAAGAATTTTTTTTCCTGTCTCACGTTGCGAAAGTAAAATTCCCATTTACCCAATTCATTTGAGTTACGATTTAATTTAACGACTGATGTTGATGTTCCAGTAACACAGATCCCGTCCTGTCCGAGGAATAATAGTCGCTTACTTATTGCTTTACGAGGAAGTTCTGTTCTCGATTTTATTCGTAAACAAGCCCCAAGCTCTCGAACTTTCGTCCTATACACCTTGTTCCAAAATGGCCGCCAATCGGTAAAGGCTGTGGCGAGTTGCACGGAAACAAGGTCATAAGGGCCAAATGTACTCGTTCTGTGATCAAAATGCCGCAAAAATGCTGTGTTCCGAATTGCACGAAAAAGGTTGATCGCGCGGAAGACTTAAGATATCTTTCCACAAATTTCCCAAAAATTAAGACCTACTAGCTAGCTGCATGGATTCGAGCTGTTCGTAGAGATGTTGGTCGCCACTTCAGGATCACTTCGCACACCATGGTTTGCTCAAGACACTTCAAGGATTCAGATTTTCAAAAGACACTCGCTGGCAGAAGAACACTTCGTCCTACCGCTGTTCCTTCCATTGTTCCGTAGAAGAAAGGTTCTCCTAAGAAATGGATGACGGTTGGTTTGTGCAGGACAAAGACTTGATGGTCATAGATGCAGAGAGCCTGATTATTGCACTAATTCTATGTCGAGAATTCCATTTAAGCTTCCTATCAAATTGAAACTGCTGAAGAATAACTTCATGATTATCACCAATAAAGGCAGCTCTTTTTACTGACATGTATGAGTTATACAGTACAACACTATTACATATTTTTGTACATTGTACCCCTTCTTTAAAATTACTCACCAGAACAGGATGTAGTTGTTAAGAAGTTCACAAAATTGGCACAATGAACTCACATAATTAATTAAGTTAAGTAGAAGTTTGGGCTGTATAAATTAATCAGAGTTCAGAATTAGATGCAGTATTCAACCTGTGTGATGTAGTTCAGTTCTAGATCATGGAGCTAGCTGTTGCTCACCATATTTCATTAGTGTTCAGTTCATAAGTTTGTACCAACCCTAGAGTTGGATCTACGTTTTGTACAGCTTCCACAAAATCATTTAGCTAGTTTTGATTTCCTATCAACTTTTCTTGCTTCATAAAGCTGACACGTGATACCACAACTTTTGTGCTCAACCTCTATTTGCATTTTGGAAACAGAAACTTCCATAATTGGGTAGGATGTAATTCCCTTCGACCCCGGGTTGATGTTGAGGTGCATACTGCTGAACACTTTCCATCTGACTTATGTTGTAGTTCTGTGATACTTTTTACAGTTATAAAGAGTGTACTTGCATATCTTCAGCATTAAAGCTAAATCTTGATTGCAAAAACCGGATTTCCCGGCAGCGCACGAGGGGTGCATAAACAACGCCTCCAGAAATTAAGCATAAAGCAATAATTAAATTGTGAGGGCTTTCGTTCCTTTTAAAGCTATGAAAGCATTTGCAACGATGGTAGAAATACTGCTAAAATACTGTCAAAGTTTGTTTTGATATCGTGTAAATTTTCATCTTCAAGGTAGGTTTTAGCCACATTAAAACCTGTAGGAACTGAATGATATGCATGTTTATTGCCACGGATGTGCTTCCCAGACTTTCCGATATGTCTGTCCATCTCTGCCATTGTAAAAAGAGGCACTATGTTAAGGGATGATCCCCAGCCGTTCGATGGAATTTTCCCAAGTGATGGTGTTAATGAGCTTGCAATAGCATTTGAGTCGCCCACCATTTTGTAAGAATTGACACTCATACAGTGAAGCCTTTGTTTCGTGTAAACCATTTCGGATCTGGATCGACAATATTTTGACACAACCCTCTGCTTACATATTCCTCTACCCTGAAATAAAAGAATCCAAACCATATTTATACACAACGCACACGGAAAACGTTCCTAGATAATGAGTTAGTCTTACCTTTTTACAAGCTGGGCTTTTGTTGAGAGACCTTTGCACAAGTTCGTCACGACAGCGTAACCAAGAGTTTAATTCGGTGTTCTTTAGTGTTGAAGGTTTTCTTCCGGCAAGAAAACTTTCCGGAATATCCTCTTGGGTTAGTAGATGGGGTCCATACAAAGCACCTGCCATACTTTCTCTTCCTGACGTAAGAGAAACGGACCAACTGAAACCAACTGATACTTTTAATCCGTAACTTCTCAGTAGAAATTGTAAGTCTCTTTGTTTTGGGCCTTGTGACATAGCTTTCGTGCAATTCGCCCCAGCCTTGACCCAGTGGCGGCCATTTTGGAATAAGGTTTATTGGAGGATTGACAGGATTTAGTGTGTGTAGTATCGTGGGATATTTTTACAAGTCTCGCTGTATTTTGGCGAGCTCGTAAGGCGAGTCAAAATGCAAGAATCGAGTAAAAATAACCTACGA
>BLFP01004302.1:1377294-1384794 GCA_014634505.1 Montipora efflorescens | reverse complement strand
ATTTTTAAGAGTTTACTGCACAGGTCTACGTATAGAGTGAAGAGTGGAGACCGAGACATGCAGGACTTAAGGGGAACCCTCCATGGTAAATGGTGTCAAACTCTCAGTTAAAAGTTTTCATAGACCTTTTTCCTAAATATATGGGTTTAAAAATAAAATAAGATGCATTTTCGTTGTTTGCACTTGTAATCTCAAGTTCGTTCGAATTCGAGGAAAAAAGTATGAAGGCCTTTAATCTATTTTTTGAGTAAATGAAAATATGTCTGCAAAGACTGGCCGAAAGTACAACGCCCTTTTTCCCAAGATTTCCTCCAATGCCCAATATGATTTCTCGATTCACATAAACTTTGGACCTTTGTTCACGCTTATTTCGCTTAACCTCATTGTCATGTATATCGAAAGTAGCTCATTTTTGAGCTCACAGAATTTCAAGTTCTTGCTTAGCTTTTTGGCGAGAACTGGACACGGCATGAAAGCCCTCCGAGGCCCACACACAGTGTCAGTCTCACCACCAGTCCCCAGTTTCCGGTTACAGAGTATGCGACATCTTGCCTTTTGCTTGTAAACCCCCTGCCTGTGTTGTAGCTTGCTGAAAAATCTACAATTGGTTAAAAGAAGCAACTAACTACTGCATTTATTTATTGACATGTCCTTCGGAAATAGTCGGAAATGGCATTTGCGACACCCTACATTTCAACCAGCCCCTCTAGTTTGGAGCGCCTTCGAAACGTTGTTTGTGTGCTTACGCCTTTGAATCTCACGCTACACCCCTGGTTTATGCTGTAGCGCACAGGCTAGAATTATACTCTGTGGTTTTCGAAAATGTCAGGGTAACACCGACGTAGCTATTTGCAACGTACATGATATTGTTGGTTGTGTGGCCTTTTTCTATGAGAAGGGAACGAGCGGAAATTATTTTTTGCGGATAGAGAAATTTCGGGCACAACTTGCGCGGAGTGTCAACTTTCTTCTTGGGAAAGGCTTCACGGTTCAGAGGAACTATTCGCTTCAATAACAGAATTTTATCCTAAGCCATTGCTATGTTTTACTGAAAAGTCTGAAGCATTTTTTGATGGATGCGACTGAGAGTTCTTTCCCTCACCTTTTCTAACGCCGCTTTTTTAGCTTGACGGGAAGTGTTTTCATGCTGATTAGGAATGTTAGGAAGAAAAGTGTTCTTGTTGATGATCGTATACATTAACACCCATATCACGGTTCATCATCGACGTTTCATAAAACACTGACACTTAACTGTCTACTGCTCAATTAAATCTAAACTTGTAACCAAGTTTAACAAATTGGAACATGCATATGAACAGATTCAATTACTGCTAACAATGGACGATCACGCATCATTTTGGTTTCAAATCTGTGTCTGATTGCGAATGCTACAATTAAGGTCAATTGGATCATGGAGGTTGGTAGAAAAGACTAACAAGGTGTATTCTAAATCAAATGTAATTGAAATTAACGATGAGGTTTGGACATCATGCTGTGATGTCATGACTGAGATCGGGAATGGCCGATAAAAAAGCTCGGGATTTCGCGATGAAGGGAAAGCTTCGGTCTGGATGGCGGGATTGAAGAACCCAATTGGGCACCCTCGGTCCAAGCTCTCGAACTTTCGTCTCTAAACGCAACAAGAAAGACAGTTATTGGCCAGGCAAACTGTGTACTAGTAATGGCGGGATAAGCCAACCAAAACGTCTAGATATCCTTTGCTTTAAAATTCGAGGAAGAATCGAGCATTTATCTTCCTTGACTTCTGTCGTTATATGCTGGCTTATTCCAGGAAAGAACGAAATTCTAAGAATACGAAAATTTTTCCCCATGACACATTATGTCCTCTTTTTAATGATAATATTAATTCATACTGGGACTTCTGATCAGAAATTTATTTTCCTGTGCGTCGTGAAAACAAATTGAGCAAATTGATCCCGACTTGTTTTAGCAAAAATCTTTAGACAAGCGAAATTCCTTTCTTCTAAGCTAAACATGTAAGTTTCGCTGTTTCCTCGTAAACAACCAAAGACAGTTATCAGACAACCGTTTCGTCTGACTGATTGTGGAATGAAAATCTTCCTCAAGTAAATTGAAGTAACATTTTTCTTTGATATATGGGCTGAAAAATAAGAAGCATTTTCGTTGGATTGTAAGCTCAAGTTCGTTCGAATTCGAGAAAAACGTATGAAGGCCTTTCATGTATTTTCTCAGTAAATGAAAACAAAGACTGGACGAAATTACAACGCCCTCTTTTTCTTTTTTTCTAAGATTTCTTCCCTAGGAAATGCCCAATGTGATTTCTCGATTCACATAAAATTTTCATCATGGAAGTCTTCATTTGATTCCCTTTGTTCGCATGAACCTCATTGTCGAGCTGTATTTGAATACAATGCATGTTGAAAGTAGTTCATTTTTGAGCTGACAGATTTTCAAGTTTCTCCGGATGCAACCTTGCAAGAGTGTAATTTTAAGTGCCATCTTCATTTCCATGTAATCCATTTGAAAGTTATCACCGTGGATGGAAGCCAATGTTTATTTAAGATTATAGAAGGGAAAGGAAAGTAACGGTACTACCTGACCCACCTCCTTCTAGGTTATTATTTTAAGCACTGTTGTAATGCGCAGTTGATCATCTCGTCATGAAAATTGCGAATATAAATATTTAGTAATAATAATAATGATGATAATAATAATTGTTACTATTATTATTGTTATTTTTTTTGACTAATAGAAACCATGCCGTACTTGATGGGCATTCTGGTGGACGTGTCCAAGTCCATGAAGGATGGGGTTGGCCACGGGAAGGTGGAGCGTGGACCTTGGGCGAGGTCTGTATTTAAAGAGATAGACGAACTAATCAAGCATGATGTGCCATCTTCAAATCAAACCTTTGCTTTGGCCTTTGGAAGTAGGTTTGTTTCTTGGGCGGTCTTTGATTTGCTCAGCACTCTTGAGAAAGCAAACGAGGAACAATCCTCCATACAAGCTCTGCAGTCAGGGACAACCCTTCGGGGCATGATTAATGAAGTTTTGAACATTCTCGAAAACAAAGGAGCACGGAGAGTTCGTACTTGGGCACATATGAACGTATTGCTCCAAGTCCTTGATATTACCACTGCTGCTGCGATGCTATACTTCTTGCAAGGAAATCCTGAGTTTGCCAGAAGGTTTGTTCAAGAGATCCTACCCGGAGAATGCTTTGAGTACGGTAACCTCTTGAAGGAGGGCGCATATTTCTTATCGGGATTCTTTAGTCCACGCACTCAAGAAGCGGCAACAGTAGAGTCAGTCAAAGAAGTAATAGAGAAGGGAAAACAACTCTTGGCGGAATTTAGAATGGTAGCTGTCAGCAAAGCGGCAATTAACAGCGTTCAAAAAGCGTCCGAAATACTGCATGACAGTGTTGGCGATCAAGAAGTAACTGATGAACGGGTTAATGAGTTGATGGAAACAGTTGAACCCTACATTTACGGAGGAACTCCATTTTTCAGAGCTATAGAATATTCCGTGGAGCTCTTTTCCCATTCAGAATTCGCAAATCATACGAAAATTCTGTTCATCCTGTCTGATGGGGAGCCAAGTGATGGAGAATATTCTCATCTCCAAGAGTTGTCCAGATTGGGAGTCAAAATTGCAAGCTGTTTTATAACACGTGAGGAGATATCCAATCCTCGTCGCTTATATGGCAGTCTAAGCGTAACCTGGAAGGAGCCAGCGAAGTTCATGTTTGTAATTAGCTCCATCATCGAAACTCAAGAAATACCACGCGCTCTGTTTGTGAAAAGAGGATGGCAGATAGACATCAGCAATAATGGAACCAGACTCTTCTTTCAAGTGAACCATCCAGATGTCATTAAAGATGTTTGTGACGTGGCTAAGCGCGCTGTCCTCAGTCAAGATGCTCTGTCCGAGTATCTCTCAGAAGTTGATCTAGAACTCTACATCAATAAATCAAATAAAAGATTTAAGCCGACAGAACAGCGTGGGGATACCTGTTATGCACATGTTGCTGCAGCCGTTATGCACCTCGCAATGAAACGCATTATTGGACGAGTTGGTGGGTATCCAGATTTCGACGAGTTGAGAGAGAAGTTGATAACTAAATACGAAGAAGAAGAAGACGTTTCCACTTTCCAAGTCCTTAGTGAGGTGTGTCCAGAATATCGTCTGCAATGTAAAAGGGTTGATGCTGTTAAGGCCATCAAGGCCATTTTCGAAAAAAGACCAGTGGTTGCCACTTTCCACCTGACTGGAGCCCAGTGGGATCGGTTCGATCAGTTCTATGAAGAAAATGGGAAAGGAATCCTGACTAAGTCGTACCTAAATTCAAAGACGGACTCAGAAAATAAGCCTGGTGGACATGCAGTTGTTCTTACAAGTTACGATGCAGAGAGTTTACGTTTGATGAATTCGTATGGAGAGGACTTCGCTGATGGTGGGTTCTTCAGAGTTCAGGATGCAGATGTCCTTGGGCTAAAATTTGTTGATGTCTACTGGGATTTGAATGACTTGAAAGAAGAGGAGAAGAAAGCTTATGAGAAGTATGGACCTGAAGTTGCTCGCAATTTAATCGAATCACTCAAAGGACTGCAGGAGGCTACATACAAGTGTCCCAAATGCCATGCCGAATCAAAGGTGGTGGAATATTCTGGACATGCCCTGAATGCCAAGTGTCCAAAATGCAGAAGAAAGTTCAATCCCAATAAAGAAGGCGGTGATTTGGCATTGAATTTGTACCTGACGTCATTGATGTGCTAAGAGCTTATCTGAGTTCAAGCACAAACTTTCTTAGTTTATGACTTTGTGTATGACAAGATCTGAATTCAGTTGATGACTATGATGTCCACCACAAACTTTCTCAGTTTATGAGAATATGGCTATTGTGATAATGTGATAGGCAATGCCTTACTTTCTGCTTTCTGGCAGCTCGGAAAACTTGTTTTTGGACAACATCTCCCTTATGATCATGAGTCAATTCATTTTGAGTGCTTTTTCCCCCATCCCTTAACTTCAAATTCTTCTGTACAAAGGCAAAACCGTGTTGACAAGATCTGAATTCAGTTCGAAATGTCCACCATTTATAAACTAAACCCTCTTAATGATGCCCGTCTCACAAACGTTTGATGATTTTCAGCTTCAAGTAGTTTTAAGAAGAGATAGACAAAGCGAAAAGCGAGACAGTTTTGTCACGATATGACACAAAACCGAAGAACATTTGGCCATTGGTATAGCATTTGATCAACTTCGTAGATCAGATAAAAAAAATTCAATGAAACCTTGCGTGGCTGATCCCATACTGTACATATTACCTTAGAAAGCCTTTGTAAATTTATGGAAAGAAGTCACAGAGTTTTACATTTCACTTCAGTGCTGTTGTCATGTTAAGCACAGCTATCAATGAACTCAGTGATATCTTTTATTCCACCAAGCCCAATGTACGAATTAGCAACATTGGTATGCATCAGAAGCACAAGACCTCGAACTAGGTCATGAGGATCTGTATGCTTACACACAAGAGATAATTCCAAAGAGCATTTCACAGTTGCAATGCTGCGGAATCTCAATTCACTGAAAATGTGGAATGAAAGCTCATTTGACATTTTAAATCAAAACTGAGAACTTTTACATTTACGCATAACAATAATTGACTCAGTCCAGAGTAGCTTTTCCTGTATATGTTATGATATGATTTGCTTTTCTGTAGATCATTTATTTATCAAGTTGTTCTAGTATTAAGGTTTAAAACATCGAGCAGTTTAAGGTACAGGTCATCGTAAGTTTAACTATTGGAGTTAAGTTTTCAAATTTACAAACATCATTTGCTTGATTTTCTCTTTTTGAAAGGGCCTGAGGAAAGGCTCAAACATATTATCCGAGCTTTTGTGCAGTTTAGAAAGACATTAATTTAGCTCGTCGGTCTCGAAGACAGTCATTTATTATCCTTTTTCTTTGAGTAACGCAAGTATTTTTGTCATAGTTTAATGAAAAGCAGTTTTTGCGGCATTCACCTTTGTCAGTAATGTATGGTATTCATCTTTCACAGCAACCAAGAGTACAAACAGGTTAGTCAACATCAAAAAGCTGAACGCCATTGCTTTGTTTGGTACATGGTGCAGAGAGAGATGAATTGTTTAAATTGGGTGTGGTTTGACTACGTAGACTGAAATGTAGGACATCGCTTTTTAGTAATACCGAACTACACATAACCCAGGCATTCAGCTGGTGTATTTGCAATCTGTCACTGACCAAAACGAGGAGAGGGTATCCCGAGTCACTTCTAAGCAAACGAATGGGTGCAGTTCATTGCACGTGCGAATGCTTATAGACAATAGGGGAGCTTGCGACGTTTTAAGCCACACACAGACACCGGAAGTGAACATTTCGAACACCAGGGAAGTGGACTTTCTCAGATTTTAACTAATCGTCTCTAATAATGAAGAAATACTTAGAAGTGTCAAGGAAAGCAGCTAACTTCCGGTCGCCGTCCGTGACTCCAAAACGTCGCGTGCTTAAGCTCTCTAATGCTAAAGTGCTGTTGTTTCAACAATCGAGAAAGGAGAACTATTGTCTTAAACAAGGAGCCCATTGTCTTTGTCTCAATACAAAGAATGATTTTCTTAACAATAACTTACACAGCTTAATTAAAGTGCTACTATGATAAAAAAAATCAGTTCCTTTTTTTTCTTCAGATTTTTAAAAGCGTGTTTTGGATTTCACGGTCCGCCATTACTCACGTTCAAAACAGACCGATTGGACCTGAGAGGGTTGGATCTAGGGAAGTGACGTCATTTAGTCACTCTTTCAATATTTCAGCGTTTATGCAGCTTATTATGTATGTAGAAGTCTAAAAGACCGGAAATCCCGTGCTGCATATTAATTCAGTTGCGTACACACTAGTCATTTTCTCCTCCTCGGTATTAAAAAGGAAAATGCCAGTTAAAATAAACAGGTGTCTTTTTGAAATCAAGTACCGTAGAGCTCCGATAGTAGCGACCCTCGTTACTTTCCGAATTAGCAGCCTTTGGGGGTCGCTACTTTCGGGGGGTCGTTACTTTCGGGGGGTCGCTACTTTCGGGGAACACAAATCGTTTACAAATAGAGCTGGCGCGAACCTTTTTTCCGAAATAAAAAGTGAACAACATAAAATTTTAAAAAGAACAACATCCTATTTGCATTCCATATGTATAGATTGTGTTTCATAAAAAGAAGATAACATTGATAGATACAGCAAAAAACCGTACGTAGAAAACTATAAAGTTTTCAATTTCAATTTGAAGAAACGTTCCTGTTGTTAATACGAAATTTATACCCGTTTACGGTAGTTTTTTCATCGCTACATCAGTGAGTGAACTGATGTCAAGGACGAATGGTGGCATAAAGCTTCCCCTTGTTGTAAATTAAACTGCACGAACATATTATTTTACATTAAAGTTTTGACTATTGATTGACAGCATACCATTTAAAAAACTTGGTCTTGCTTCTTTTGGGGGGCGGGGG
>BLFP01004302.1:1374011-1377276 GCA_014634505.1 Montipora efflorescens | reverse complement strand
TAGCGGCCACAAAAAATTGATGTTAATTTCGGGGGGTCGTTACTATCGGAACTTTACGGTAGTTTAAAAAAAATATTGGGTCAATTACATGTAATATTTACTTAACATAGTTTTGAAATCCAAAGAAAAGGAAGAAAAGATTCTTTGGTCGTATTAGCACTTGAATTCAAGAGAATTGACTCTGTTGATCTTTATTGACATTATAAACTTTCTCCTGACAAATGAATCTCCATTATTATCAATATACGCGGCCAAATGGAAAATCGGCCTCTTCAAAACACACGCTTAGTGGGCCGCAAAAGACTGACAGCGGGCTGCTAATGCATCAGCAGCCCTACAGCTGATTGGTTCTTGCTTCATCATCCGATGGACTTTAACCGATTAGAGTAAGCCTAGTGTTGACGCGGGAAAACCATTCATTTGGGAAACTCCGGTTTTGAATTGCAGTTTTTTCAGTCGTCGAATCGTCGCCGAGCGAAAACTGAAGTAATGGCTTGTATTATTAAAACTCGCATTCTTGATATTATTTGGCCTTGTTTATTGATAAATGACACCACGCGGGCGAAAATAAACAATATTCCCTCAAAAAGTCATGTTATTCCCTTATTTAAAAACCAACCATTGCCAAGTAATGCCATGGTTATTTACGTATTAATATTCTTAAGATTTTCTTTTGCAAACGCCAAAGGCTGAAAATGTACATCAAGTATTTAGTCTTTCATTATTCCATTTGTGGTCTAGGTTCTTACAGCCGTCATCACATTTCCTGTAACAATTGGCTGACCGTTCAAAATAGAAACGCACCAAGTGGATCTAAGGGCGCTTTCCATTTGACAGAACTGATCGGCCAGAATGGGCATTTCGAAGGACTAACTCTACAAGGCCTTCAAAATAACACACTTCGAAGATGAGGTATACTCCTCGAGAAAAATGCGAGGGATTATCACACAAGTAATCCTTCAAATTGTTGCATTTTCTTTGCAAACTGACGGGCCTGGCCGGCTAGTTCTGATAAAAGGAAAGCGCCGTAAGTTAGGCAATCATAACTCTGGATCAGACCCAGTAACTTGTTCCACGAGAGGGAAAAGCAAAACCTTTAATATAAATTGGAATTTAAACCTCAAAGACCAGATGTTTATGAAAGGCGCACTATAAGAAAAATATATCTTTACAAACATTGTTTTTGTTATTCAAAATGTGCCAACCACAGAAACAAAACACCGTTCCGTTTGTTTCGACAGGCAATGAGGCTCTGGTTTGCGCATTAATAACAATCGGTGACGTCAACGACATCTTCGCTATAATATTATATTTATGTAATTGAAGTCCACTCATCCCCGAATAGCGGCCAATAAATTATGCTATTTGTCTTTGTGCTAATTCACCCAAATAGCCTCGTTAGCATTGAGAAAATACTGCAATGTACAATTGCTGGTGGACGAACAAAAAGAGCTAATAAGAGATCTTTTGTTCTCTACTCAAGCTTTCTTCTGCACAATGAAAGGAACTTCAAGACAGTTTAGTCAACCGTTTCATCTGAAAGGATTGCGAGATAACACTCTTTGTCCCTCAGCTCCAAAAAGAGCTGAAAACTGCCAGTTGGAGCAAATAGTGAGCCCGTGGTAGAAATGGGCTGAAATGAAGTACCGCACGAAAAAGCTGGAGAGCTCTGCCAGAGCAAGGCTGACATCTGCAATCGAGACAAGCCATCCACTGAAAACCGAATCCGATCAGCTAGACAGAGTATGGTGCCCAGTGCACAGGAAAAGGGAATCCAAGGAGAAGAAGGCACCTCGCTTAGAATACAAGTGACTGCACCCAGATGAGGTCGAGAACTGAAATTGGGTTATAAGTACAACAGCTCCATCATTCTCAGAATCAAGAAGAACACTGCAATAGTGCCACTCCCCCCCCCCCCTTCCTCCCCCGGCCATAGCCACAGCGGTCCTTGGCTAACACTAGCAAAAGCAGCCGGAGTAGAGCAAATGCATCTCCAAAAGACTATGTACAACAAGACTGCCTTCAATAAGTGGATACCCACGCTCCTCAAGCCGGGTAACTTTTAGGCATACGAAGAAACGACAGTGATAATGATGATGAAAAATTCATATTTAATTATAGTGATACTTGTATATTTATTTAAGGCAGTAAGCTCATGTTCGTACCAATTCGAACGAAAGCCTTTTATGCCATGATTTTCATGGCTAATGAAAGTATGTCTGCATTGAGTGATCGATTTTACAACACCTTTTTTCTTCTGAGAATTTACTGTATCAGTGCTCATAAACAGTGCAAAGAGCCCATATGATAAAATGCTTATTGACTGAGTTTAGGTCGGCCAGACAGGAAAATACTTGGCCCTAGGTCATGGCGTACGGACCGAGCGCAGCGAGGAGCTATTAAACCTCGGCCAAATGTTTTGCGTCCGGCCCTCCTTCTCGGTCAACAAGTTCAGAAGCTTATACCTTCTCTATAGCCAGTCTTGACTTTTAAGAAAAATATTTGCACAGGTTCAGATGTTTTTAAACAAATTTCACTTGTAACACCAGTTCTCAGAATATTAATTGTGGTTTAGGAGCCCTAACAAACAGCATTTCATGCGACAAGCAATGAAATTCGTTCTTGCTTTTCTGAAGCACACGGAAACACCTCGGCGATGTTTTTCCGATTATGGTGTTTGCAGATAGAAGAGTCTTTTTGTTTGTGTTTTTCCACGCGCGTGATTCAGTGCCTATTTTGGAAAGCAACATATCCTGCATCTTAGGTACCAATTTGGAATATATGCGCACAAGTAAATTTTTTTGAAGACGAACAAAACGGGCGAGTGCAACCGCATTCTTTTCAATTGACTTCACGATTTAATGCCCAAAGCATGACGGGATTAACATGCGGACAAAAACGAAGACATTTCTGTGATGTTTTTCCGCATTTCAATATCATAATGCTATGTCATAATGTGTTACCATCTATTTTTATCACTTGTGGAAAATGCCATTTGAAGTCTGAAAATTTTACAAGTGCCTATTTATTCCAAATCGCACGAGAAAAAGCATATTATTATTTATTAATAATATACATGAAAAATTCGAGATAGTCAAGCTGAAGCAACGCTCGCGTATCACGCAATTATGCAAAAATTTAATAATAATAATAATAATAATAACGACTTTATTGCGGTATATCCACGTGAATGGCCCTTCACCTGCAATGTCTAAATAATAAGAGTATCTAAAATCAAAATATGTAAAAAAAATAAAATAAAATA
>BLFP01004302.1:1364011-1369011 GCA_014634505.1 Montipora efflorescens | reverse complement strand
GTTTCATAGGTATCGTGGTGTCAATGGTTTCACGGTTTGATAAGTTTCGTAGTGTCAATGGTTTCATAGTTTCATAGGTTTCATGGTGTCAATGGTTTCATGGTTTCACGGTTTCATTATTTCATGTGTTTTGTGTCAATGATTTCATGCTTTCATGTGTTTCGTAGTTTCATAGGTTTCGTGGTGTCAATGGTTTCATGTTTTCATAGATCTCGTGGTGTCAATGGTTTCATGGTTTCATAGGTTTCGTGGTTTCATGGTTTCATAGTTTCATGTGGAATGGGTAAGATGAACTCAAACGGAGTCAGTACCAACACTTTATTCTGCATGAAAGATCGGCACAAGGGCACTTGGCGACATCCACGTTCACGCCATTTGCGCATCATTGACTATGTAGTTACCAGAAAGAGAGACAGACAGTGTGTGTTGAATACGCGTGCAATTACTGGCAACGACAGCTGTTTCACCGACCACCGTATGGTTAGGTCTGTTTTCAGATTGAAGCTATGGAAGAAGAGCCGACAGCAACCACGTCTCACACTTAACGTTGAAGCCCTCAATCAATCTATAGTGAAACAAGATTTTCAGGCATCACTTAACGACGAACTTCCTGCCCTAGAGGAGAAGACATCTGTTGATACTACTTGGAATGCCCTCAAGAATGCTAATCTTGATGCTTGTTCGGAGACTATTGGGCCAAAAAGGAAAAAACACCAAGACTGGTTTGATGATAACGATGAAGAATTACTGAAATTCATCAAGGCAAAAGCTAATTTACAGAGGCGCACCAGACAATTGAAGAATCAATGGTGGCTGATCCAAGAGCAGTGGATGACTCGAACAGCACCTTGTAAGACTCGAGCTAGCTGTTCCCCCAAGCCTTCATGAAGTTGAAAAAGCGCTGAGGTCTTTGAAGAGTGGTAAAGCCTCAGGACTTGATGGTATTCCTGCTGAAGTGATCAAAGCGGGTGGATCTCAACTCGCTGAGCAACTTTTTCTGCTCATCCAGAAGTTCTGGGCAGAACAACAAATCCCAGCTGACCTCAGAGATGCCCTAATCGTGACTTTGTTCAAGAAGGGCAATGCAGTCGTTATGCAGTAACTATCGAGGTATTTCACTTCTCTCAGCAGTGGGCAAGCTCTTCGCTAAAATTCTGTTAAATTTCCTTACTCCACTCGCCGAAGAGGTTTTTCCTGAAAGTCAATGTGGGTTCAAACCCTCACGTGGTACCATCAATATGATCTTTGCCCTCCGCCAGATACAGGAAAAGTGCCGTGAACAACGCGTGCCTCTCTACCTCACCTTTATAGACCTTACGAAAGCATTCGACTCTATCCCTCGAGATACTCTGTGGCAAATTCTTGCAAGGTATGGATGCCCAGGGAAGCTTGTGAAAATGATCCGACTACTTCATGATGACATGACTGCTGCTGTTCTGTATAATGGTAAATCTAGTGTGCCTTTCTCAGACGATGCTGGTGTCAAACAAGGTTGTGTAATCGCGCCCACCCTGTTCTCATTGTTTATGGGGCTATTCTTCAACTGGCTCGACCTTCTCTCAACGGCGGAGTTGGCATCCAGTACCGACTTGATGGCAACATATTCAATCTTCGGAGACTTCAAGCCAAGACAAAAGTTTCTTTTATAACCATTGCTGAGCTTCAATACGCAGATAACTCAGCTGTCTGCTTTTGTTAAGAGGATGGAATGCAGAGTACTGTGGACGATTTTGCTCTAGCGTATAGCAGGCTTGGCCTTACCCTCAACATCAGCAAAACTGAGACCATGTTTCAGCATGAACGAGGCTATCCATCTCCCACAGATTCTCTTCCGCCATTTCAAATAAATGGTGAAGAACTCAACGCCGTAAACAACTTCAAATATCTGTTTCCAGTAATGCCTCTTTGGATATGGAAATTAAAAGTCGCATAAGTGCAGCCGCCTTAGCCTACAACAAACTCAGCAAGAGGAATTTCTGGAATAACGATATCCTATCCAACACAAAGATTAAGGTTTACAATGCCATCATCATACCCACACTTCTCTATGGTTGTGAGACATGGGTTACCTATCGGAAGCATATCAAACAACTGGAAACATACCACCAGCGATGTTTGAGACGAATCCTGCACATTACGTGGCAGGACAGAGTAACAAACACTGCCGTATTTGAGAGAACATCTTCTCAAAGTCTAGGGTCAGTCGCTCTCCTTCATCCACTTAGATGGGCTGGTCGCATCTGTAGAATGCCAGACTGTCGTCTACCAAAGCAACTATACTACTCACAGCTCTCCCATGGTACTAGATCAGTCGGCGCTCCAAAGAAAAGGCACAAGGACTTGCTAAAGCACTTGCTGAAATGTGGAATTAATGTGAACGAGTGGGAACAACTTGCAGCAGACAGACAGGTCTGGAAAAGTACAACTCGGAAAGGTGTTCTACACTTTGAAAACACCCGACTCACTGAGGAAGCTGTGCGCCGTTAGCAGAGAAAGACGGCTGCCCAACGGCGCCTTGATACCCTGCAGATGGGGCTTGTTTGAGTCTCTCCTCTGCTAATCCTTTTGGCCGCCATACTCGCTTGCGAGTGGCTGCGACGACGACGACCAGTTTCATGTGTTTCGTAGTTTCATAGAATTCGTGGTGTCAATGGTTTCATGGTTTCATAGGTTTCGTGGTGTCAATGGTTTCATAGTTTCATAGGTTTCGCGGTGTCAATGGTTTCATAGTTTCATAGGTTTCATGGTATCAATGGTTTCATGGGTTTCGTGGTGTCGATAGTTTCATAAGTTTCGTGGTGTCAATGGTTTCATGGTTTTATGGGTTTCATGGTTTCATAGGTTTCGTGGTGTCAATGGTTTTATAGTTTCATAGGTCTCGCGGTGTCAATGGTTTCAAGGTTTCATAGGTTTCGTGGTGTCAATGGTTTCATAGTGTCTCCTTAACAGTCCTGTCGTCTTGGGTCTGATGCCTGAGCAATGGCGGACAGAAGTGCTAGTTTTTGCTCTTGCAATTTTAGCTTTTTTATCATAGTCCTTTCTTTGTAACAAGCCATACTGGTCTTAGATCGACTGTGAAAGTGAAAGAATTGCAGGCATGGGGTCACTATCACCAGGCATCTGGTCAAAACGTGGAAAATCTACAGTCTCTACCTTACGATCACGATGAATGGCGCCGCCATCTTGAATCGCTTCCTGGAGTGAAGTGCTACCTAAGCACACGGATCAACTATTACGCGAATTCATCGGCTCCGTTTCAACTATCAATATTATTATTAAGTGACGACATTAATCCCAACCCTGGTCCTGCTTCTTCGGACTCAAATAAGTGCTCATCGTGTTGCCGAACAGTAGCCAGAAATCATAGAGCATTGGTGTGCAGCACATGTAAGTTGAAGTATCACATTAAATGTGAAAATGTACCTCCACGTATTTACAAGGAGCTGCTAAACGCTACAAATATTGTTTGGTCATGTACTAGATGCCACGAATCCCTGTCAGAAACGCAACAACCTGTTCTGCAAGCAACCCAGCTGAACAGAACCGAGAGTATCCAACACGATTGTCACTTTTCAGAACTAAATATGAGGATATCATGTAATAAATCTCATTTGAAAGTAGCCCATATCAATGTGAATGGTCTAATGACAACAACGACATTTCAGGAGGTCCAGTTGTTAGTAGAAAAGGTGAAATTTGATGTGCTGGGTATTACAGAAAGCAAGCTCACGAGCAAAATTCGCGATGAAGATATCATGATTCCGGGGTATAAATTCTTTCGAAAGGACAGACCAGTGGAGGATGGAGGAGGAGGCTGTGTGCTATACTATGCCGAAAGTTTAGATATTGTTTTGATTCAAAATTGCTTCCCTGCAAATCTAAATACACTCGAGGCAATATGGGCTGAGCTAAAATTCCACTCACAAAACCTGGCATTGTCAATTATGTATAGACCTCCGAAAGACACAAACTTCTTCGGTATGATGGAAAGGCAACTTGACTATATTTGCAAGAAAAAGAAAAACATCCTTATTATGGGTGACTTTAAAGCAAATGTGTTATGTAACACGAGACATGAGGCCGTCGCTAAAGTAAATGACTCTGATCAAGGAATAAAGCTCACAAATGTGCTAAGAAAGTTTTCATTGACAAATGTCATCAAAGAACCTACAAGGATTACGGAAACTACAAAGACATTAATTGACCTCTCAATCATAAGTGACAAAACCAAAGTTGTTAAGGCAGGGGTATTTGACACTTGTATTGCAGATCACAGATTGATATACACAGTATTGAAATTATCTAAAACAAGAGTTCCACCAGTAATGGGAGTGATGGTATAACATCAAAAGAAATGAAAATTGTTTCAAAGGAAATTGCGTATGGCATCTCAAATTTAAGCAAAATGAGCTAGGAGCAAGGTAAATATCCAAGTCAGTGGAAGATTGGTAAAGTTAAAGTATTATACAAAGGTGGAGACTGTGCAGACTGTGGGAATTACAGGCCACTGACTATGTTGAGTATACCTAGTAAAGCTGTAGAGTCAGTCCTCTGTGATACCATTGACCCGCACCTGAATGACGTACTGCATGACAACCAGTGGGGTTACAGGAAAGGTATATCATCAGAGTCTCTCCTACTGTACCTTACTGAAACCTGGAATCATCATATCGATCAAGGAAAAGTTATTGGCGCTATATTTATAGACTTCCGGAAAGCCTTTGACTCGGTCGCTCCAGCAATCTTGTCCCATAAATTGCAGGCCTGTGGCATTAGTGGCAACCTTTTTCATTGGCTAAATAGCTATCTATCAAAACGACACCAATTTGTTGAACTAAATGGAGTGAAATCGCCTGTATTAGAAGTTAAATACGGTGTCTCACAAGGTTCGTTACTTGGGCCTAGGCTGTTCTCGATCTATGTTAATGATTTCCCCGATTGCATAACACAAGGCGAGCTACATCTGTATGCTGACGACACCACTGCCTTTGTAATTGGAG
>BLFP01004302.1:1351488-1357148 GCA_014634505.1 Montipora efflorescens | reverse complement strand
CATTCAGCTAAAGCTGAATTTCGCCGGCCTGCTTCGCTTATGCTAAGGAGTTGATAAAGATAGCTTATTATACAGCTTCTTTTGCTTCGCTTTTACGAAAATTAGATCTAGCAGTTTAACAAGCTCAAAACCCAAGGTCAATTTTCCAGCGCAAATAACCAAGATCAATGTTCAGTTTTTTTAAGATGCGCTTATACCCACAGCTACTATACTACTAAAATAGAAAAGGTATTTTGCCTCTAATAGCAAATATGTTGTTTGTTTCAATAAATTTTTCGCTGGAAAAGATTTTTTCTGAGATTTCCACCTTCTGTGAATTTATCATGTTGTGTAATTTTCGAGCTTAACAAATTTGCATTCGTGTGTTGAAATGTGGTAAGGGAGGATTTTTGTGGTAGTGCACTGTAAGCAGCGCATCAGTCACGAAAATAGACAGGTCTGTTGGAAGCGTGCTTGAGTTTCAACAAAATTAGCCCCAAAATCGGCAAAAAATTGTGACACTGATGAATAATAAAGTAGCTGCTATTCCCAAAACGATGGAATTACCTGGTGATAAATAACTTCGTCTTGGAGAGTAAATTTTTGACTTTGCAGAAACAATGGTCAACCTCAAGAGTTAGGCGATTGTAATCTTTGTGTTGAATTCGCACATTTCTTGTCAAACTTTATAACACTTGAAAGAAAAAGAAAACTAACTAAAACAGAAAAAAACCCGGTATCTTGCCATAATTTGACACAGATCCTTCACTGTTTCGCGAGTAAACACGCCGCGGTAACTTGATCACCGCGCCCGCTAAATTCGATGTCACTTTCGATTTTGCAATTTACTTGTGCAGCCAAAAGTACAATAACAAATTTGAACGTAGCAAAAATCGCGCAAAATATTTTTCGCTGATGGTAACTTTTTATATTTGCGGTTCAAAATTAATGTTGATTTCATGTCGTTTGTTTTGTTGCTGATGGCAAAATATTTTATTCTCGATCGACCATCCTGAAAACGTCCTTCTGCTCTTCCTAAAAACTGTCTATCAATATTTATTTACTTTTGCATCAATATCTGTTTTGCATAAAGCAAGCTAACAAAATCTGTACCTTGCTTAGTTCGCATTTTTGGGCGTTAAAATAGAACTTTAGGTCCTACGCTGTTGTTCCAAAGTGGTATATTTTTTAGGTCACCCATCCAGATACTAACCCCGCTGGATAGCGGTAACTTCAATGAACTCTTGTATTACAAAGCTGTCAGATGCTCAGAGTGCACGCTTAAACTTGTGGTCAAAAGAAGTTGTGAGGGAACTTAGAAATGATCAAAATGCCAACCTAGAAGTTAATGTTTCTCGATTCCCTTTTATTTTCTTCAATCTTTCTGGGTTTAATACTTTGCTAGTAACAACATGTCTTCTCGGGGGGCTATTTACCTAAGACTTTTACCATGACACGAAAACGATATACAATACCAAAACAATACCGTGTACTATTAGAGCTACATATTTAACTTGAATATCCTGGAAGACAAACACCTCAGTTGGCAATATGGAATAAAGCGCTGTTCTTTATCTTTTTGATCAATGCTCGCCGGGTAACGACATCAAATAACACAAGGTAAAGCCCGAGAAAGGACCTTAAAGCGGCAATACAAAAACCATGTTATCTTCAAAATGGTCGACGCCATCAGGCGGCTTGCCAATCATTCGAGTCCCTTAAGTTTGTTCCAATACCTACCGTAGCCTCGATATCAGCTGACGTTGAATTAATTGCATTCGAGAAGCTCAATTTTACAAGTTCTAGTTGTTTGAAAATTTTTAGTTGGTTGAAAATTCCAACAGACGGAGCAATTGCCAAATCTTTGGACAAGGGCTGGGTCAGTTTAAGGTTGCCATGGTATCGTGAATAAATATAAACAAGCCTCTAAACTCGGTTTTGTTTATTTGCAGCAAAAGTGGTGGTTAGATTTTCCACTGTTAGGCTTTTTAAACAGTTTTTTTGACGCGGACTGGTGGAAGGAACAAAACCGTAAGGTTCTTTCAGTAGCCTATTTGAGATCGTCTAAGGCGGACGAAAGTAATGATACCGGCTGCCGAACTGCGTTCTAACAAATGGCCAATGAGAGGTTTCGATTCAGTTAAAAATTGAAAAACAAAAGTGCTTTGTAATCTTTTTGCATAGCTTCGCCCGAATCAATATAGAGCTGTATTTAAATACACTACATATCGAAGCAGAAGTAGTGTCAACTTTGTGCGGACGGAACCACTGCTAGGCTTTTTGAACAGTTTTTTTTGACGCGGACTGGTGGAAGGAACAAAACGGTAAGATTCTTTCAGTAGCCTATTTGAAATCGTATAAGGCAGAAGAAAGTAATGATACTGGCTGCCCAACTGCGTTCTACAGTTTCTGTTTTCTGGAAATATCCAACGCCACGCTCTGCATCGGGAGTAAAAACTTGCAGATTATGTCTTCAAGTTTCCACGACAACATTAAGATTTATAATTACACCTTCCTTTTCTCTAGTCTTGACTTTTAAGAGTAACATTTGCACTGGTTCAGATGCTTTGTAATCATTTAGTGTCCTATATAAGCGGAGCACATTACCTGTTAGGTTCTCAGAAATGTTTTCCAGTCCGTTGCGAAAGTAAAATTCCCATTCACCCAATGCATTTGAGTTACAATACAAGTGAAACACAGATGTTGCAGTTCCAGTAAACAGATCCCGTCTTATGGGAGGAAAATGTCAAGTCCAGTAAAAGTTGCTTACTTATTGCTCTACTTGCAAGTACTGTTCTCAATTCTCGTAAACAAGCCCTAAAGATCTCGATCTTTCGTCTTTAAACATAACAAGGAAGACATTTTTTGATCAGGCAAACGGTTATTGGTAATTATATATGGCGGGGTGAGCCCCCTTCACATGGAAACAATTGCATTAGAATTCTAGCAACAACGAACATTTATGTTCCTTGACTTATGCCTTAATATGCTCACTTATTCCAAGAAGGGACGGATTTCGAAGAATATGAAAATAGTTCTCCAAAATATAGACTACGTCCTCTTTATCCTGATAATCAATGCACACCGCGTGTTTTGTTTCGAAAACGACATTAAATAACACAAGGTAATAAAGCCCAGGAGGGGAGAAGTGGCAAGACAAAAGCCATGTTATCTTCGAAATGGTCCACGCCATTAGGCGGCTTGCAAAATCATTCGAGTCCCTTAAGTTTGTTCCAATACCTACTACCCTACTACCGCCTCGATATCACCTGATTTTGAATAAAGTGCAAATGAGAAGCTCGTTATTACAAACCCGCAAAGTTATAGTTGGTTTAAAATTCCTGCGGACGGAGTAATTGCCAAGCCTTTGGACTTGGACTAGGTCAGCTTAAAGCGGTACAAATCCGTGAGAAATATTTGTCTGGTTATGTGAGATCATAGAGTAAAGCCCGGCACACTAACAACAAACATTTATCTTCCTTGGCTTATGTCGTAATATGCTGACTTATTCCAAGAAGGGACGAATTTCGAAGAATACTCAAACAGCTCCCCAAAACAGAGATTACGTCCTTTTTATCTTAATGATCAATGCTCGCCGGGTAACGACATCAAATAACACAAGGTAAAGCCCGAGAAAGTACCTAAAAGTGGCAATACAAAAAACATGTTATCTTCAAAATGGTCGACGCCATCAGGCGGCTTGCCAAATCATTCGAGTCCCTTAAGTTTGTTCCAATACCTACCATAGCCTCGATATCAGCTGACGTTGAATTAATTGCATTTGAGAAGCTCAATTTTACAAGTTCGCAAAGTTTTAGTTGGTTGAAAATTCCAACAGACGGAGCAATTGCCAAATCTTTGGACAAGGGCTGGGTCAGTTTAAGGTGGCTGAACACAGTTTTTGATAACTATGTTTCATTTACCTTTTTCTCTAAAACCCTTGATCCTTTGGTCACCAAAAATGGTAGTAGGCAAGTTAACAAAACGAACTATGGTTTTTTGTTAGTTATGAAAGCTGATGTAGATGCCGTTGCCATGGTAACGTGAATAATTATAAACAAGCCTTTAAAATCGGTTTTGTTCATTTGCAGGAAATCTGTTCGTTAGATTTTTTTTTTTAAATTTAGATGCAACAAGCTTGTAACGATGCTCACAAGTTAACAATATTTTAATAACAATTTAACTGAGGGATCTTTAATTATCCCTTGTTGAAGGTTCACTGGAATATCTAGAATTTCCTCATTTAAAGTCCGGTTTTAATACTCCAGTTACTTGTTTCGTAAAGTATTTTCGTTCCAAATTTAGTTTAATTCTAACTAGTGGTTCTCGAGAAATAGGCGTATTTGCGAGAAAGCTATTCCGCATTCAATGTCAATTTTTTAACTTACTACGCATGCGCTGCATTTTATTTGGGTTATTTCGATAACAAAGAAAAATCTGCGAATTGCGGAGTTCTTTCCGTCGTTACCTCTTCTAACATACATTTCTCATAAAAGAGTAAAACCTTTAAAACACTTTGTTCAATTATGAGGAAAAATAGTACAGATAGCGGAAGCATTGAGCAAATAAAATGATTGCTGTATTGAAGCCATGTTTATGTTTTGCAATCCTTGCCTGGCACGCTAAAGTCACGAAGTTATGAACCGGCCTGACAGCATCATGGAAATGGTTAAATTGTTGTGAGCAGCATCAACGTTTGTCAAAAAATCTTGTCGTCGCAACCTTTGGCATTCTTATTAGAACTGCCAGTTAACTTGTTCCCTTGTCGTAGATTATGTTCCTGTACCTTTTTATGTTCCAAGTACTCATCACCTTCGAGTCGTCAGGAAAAATTTGTCTATTTTCCGGTGCATTGCAAATAGATTGAAATAAACAAGTAACGCTTGTCTTTCTCGCATGAAAACGACCACTAGTAATCTCAGGAAATGTCAAGTCATGCAAGCAAAATTCTCTTACTAAATGTTTGAATTCGCTTTCAATGCTTCTTTTTCTTTGTTGCTTAATATATAACAAGGAAGACAGTTTCGTCTGGATGATTGAGGAAGAAAATTCTTTTAAAAAAACCAGCTGAAATCAGTTTCAAAGTCCTGTACCCCTAAACATGAGCTGAAAAACTAAGATTTTAATTTTCCTTTGATTTGCAAACTCATATTCGTACGAATTAGGAACAAAACGACAAAGGTCTTTTATATTTTTTCTCAGAAAATTTAAAAGAATGATTTTTTTTTCTGAGAATTTAGTCCACGAATGTGGTAAGTGAATAAATTTCAGACAGATTAGTCTAACAAATGGCCAATTAGATGTCTCGATTGTGTTCCGAATTGCACGAAAAAGGCTTCGTTAAAGAAAAAGCTCTTAGGCTCCTGAGGACAAACTCTTCTAAAGTAATGTTTGAGGAGAACATTAAAAACTTTAGAACACGCCTGACATCGAGAGGTTATCCCAATAACCTGGTGGAAAAAATCCTCTCCGAAGTTAAATTCGCAGAAAGAAAGAACGCTCTTACACAAAAAAACAGAAAGCGCACAAGAAAATTCTACCCTTTGTGACACAATTTCATCCATCACTGCCATGTTTGAAAAATATTCTAACGGAAAAATGGCATTTAACTTAAAAACATGCTTGTTTTAAGCAAAACTATAAAGGCTTTTATCAACACAATGGGCACACAGCTTTAGTCG
>BLFP01004302.1:1331488-1346488 GCA_014634505.1 Montipora efflorescens | reverse complement strand
AGTTTCGGATGAGCAATTGGTTCGCTGGGAGGTTTTAAGAAGGTGATGTCCAGCTAGCAATTTCTGAAATGAAGCTATCATTCCCTAAAATTAACCGAACACTTCAATTTTCAACTAAGATATCTGAACAGATCAAATTCTTCTAGATGATAAAAACACCTCTTCAGACAGTCTTCAAACACTATAATGAGCCTAGAAATATCTCTCAAAGGCTTTTGGAATAATTTGCTCGTTGGTTCCCCTCGAAACTTCCAACGCTACGATCTGCATCGCGAGTAGAAACTTGCGGATTATGTCTTCAAGTTTCCACGACAACATTAAGATTTAAACTTATACATTCTTTTTTGCCACTCTTGACTTTTAAGAGTAAAATTTGCACAGGTTCAGACGTTTTTTAATCATTTTGTGTCCTAAGCGGAACACACTGATCACCTGCAAGGTTCTGAGATTTTTTTCCCTGTGCGTTGCGAAAGGAAAGTTCCCATTTACCCAATGCATTTTAGTTACGATTTAATTGAACAAACGATGTTGTTGTTCCATGCAGCAAAACAGATCCCGTTTTGTTCGAGGACAATATTAAGTCTTGTAAAAGTTGCTTACTTATTGCTTTACTTGAAATTTCTGTTCTCAATTATTGTAAACAAGCCCCCAGATCTCGATAAAAAGGAAGACATTTAGTGATCATGCAGGCAAACAGTTATGCGTAATGGCGGGGTAGGCATTTGTCTTCCTTGACGTATGTCGTAATATGCTCACTTCTTCCAAGAAAGGACGAATTTTGAAAAATGCTACAATAGGTCTCCAAAACATGGATTACGTGCTCTTTATCCTGATAATCAGTGCACGCCGGGTATTTTGTTTTGAAAGCGACATCAAATATAACACAAGGTAAAGCCCAAGAAGGGAGGCTGAAGTGGCAATACAAAGACCATGTTATCTTCGAAATATATGGTCGATGATATCAGGCGGTTTGCTAAATCATTCGAGTCCCTTTCTTCCAATACCTACTACAGCCTCGGTATCAGCTGATTTTGAATAAATTTGAAATGAGAAGCCCATTATTACAAGCTCGCAAAGTTTAGTTGGTTTAAAGTTCCTGCGGACGGAGCAATTGCCAAGCCTTTGGACAAGGCTAGGAAAGTTTAAGGCGGTACAAATCTGTGATAAATATTTGTCTGGTTATGTGAGATCATAGAGCAAAGCCTGGCACACTAAAATCACGATACTATTTGACATAAATCCCTTTATCTCGTGCATGTTTTTTCGGGCAGTTACAACGCCACCAACACAACATCGCTTGTGAAAACTTCCAGAGTTATGAAACTGCCTGATAGCATCATGGAAATGAATAAATTGTTGGCAGCAGCATCAACTTTTATCAAAAAGTGTCATCGTCGCAGGCTTTGGCATTCTTATTGGAAGTGGCAGTTAACTCGTTCAGTTGTTTTAGATTATGTTCTTGTACTTTTTTGTGTTCGAAGTACGCAAGCTTGGAGCTTGGAGGCTTTTTGAACAGTTTTTTGACGTCGACTGGTGGAAGGAACAAAACGGTAAGATTATTTCAGTAGCCTATTTGTGATCGTAAAAGGCAGACGAAAGTAACGATATTGGCTACCCATCTGCGTTCTACAGTTCATGTTTTCTAGAAATTTCCAAAGCCACATTCTGCAGAATTATTCAACTTTGCAGCATGCAAATGTTCAAGTTTCCACGACAACATTGAGATTTAAAGGTATCCTTTCTTTTTTGCCATTCTTGACTTCGACTCGAAGATAATGCGTACTTGGAACATAAAAAGGTACAAGGACATAATCTACAACAAAGGAACAAGTTAACTGGCCGTTCAATTAATAAGAATGCCAAGGGCTGCGACTATAAGATCTTTTGATAAAAGTTCATGCTGCTCGCAACAATTTACCCATTTCCATGATGCTGTCAGGCCGGTTCATAACTCCAGAACTTTTCATAAGCAAAAGAAATTTGTCTATTTTCCGGTGCATTGCAATAGATTGAATTAAACAGTCAACGCTTGTCTTTTCCGCAAGAAAGACACCCTCAGTAATCTTAGGAAAATGTCA
The DNA here is from genome assembly GCA_014634505.1 of Montipora efflorescens. Lineage (NCBI taxonomy): Eukaryota > Metazoa > Cnidaria > Anthozoa > Scleractinia > Acroporidae > Montipora > Montipora efflorescens. Next base: position 1,344,410 of record BLFP01004302.1, on the reverse strand, counting down.
AAGAAAGCAAAATCAGTCTCTTACCCAATAATAAACATGCAAGTGTTGTTTTTCACTGTTTTTCGCAAACAACCTCGGTTATCTTAGCAATCATGGCAAGGATTGAAGGAAGACAGTTATCACTCAACCGTTTTGTCTGGATTATTGTGGGTTGATAAATTCTGTAAAAAAAATGCTGAAATCACTTTAGATCGCTTTGAAAGTCCTGTACCGCTAAACATGAGCTGAAAAAAACGAAGATTTTAAGTTTTCTTTTGACTTGTAAGCTCATGTTCGTACGAATTACGAATAAAAGGACGAATTTTCTGAGAAAATTAAAAGAAATGAAATTACAACGCGCCTTGTGATTCTGAGAATTTAGTCAAGGAATTTGGCGAGTGAATAAATTTCCCAGTTATTTGCTCTAACAAATGGCCAATGAGATGTCTCGATTCAGTATACAAAAATTGCATAACAAAAGTGTTTTTTAAAATCCCTTTTGCTTCGCCTGACTCAATATAGAACTGCATATCGAAGCAGACGTTGTGTGGACGGAGCCACTGCTACGCTTTTTGCCGGAACAGTTTTTTTGACGGGGACTGGTGGAAGAAACAAAACGGTAAGATTATTCCAGTAGCCTATTTACGATCGTGTAAGGCGGACGAAAGTAATGATACTGGCTACCCTGCTGCGTTCTACAGTTTATGTTTTCTAGAAAATTTAAAGGCCACCCAACGATAATCTTCGGTGAAATGTGTGTTCGGGAGAGAAACTGTTCTAAAAATCTCAGTTCGACGTTGCCAAACAATTACAGATTTCTTTACTAAAACATCACCAAAACTGAGATTCCAAAGAAAGGAAAAGTAGTCCCTTACGTTTTCGGAAAGGATATTTTTGCAATTTTTGGCACTTAAAAAGATGGACTAGCAGTTTCGGATGAGCAATTGGTTCGCTGGGAGTTTTAAGAAGGTGATGTCCAGCTAGCAATTTCTAAAATGAAGCTATCATTCCCTAACTTTTCGAACATTTCAATTTTCAACTAAGATATCCGAACAGATCAAATTCTTCTAGATGATAAAAACACCTCTTAAAACAGTCTTCAAACACTACAAGGAGCCTAGAAATACTCTCTCAAAGGCTTTTGGAATAATTTGCTCGTTGGTTCCCCTCGAAACTTCCAATGCTACGATCTGCATCGCGAGTAAAAAATTGCGGATTATGTCTTCTAGTTTCCACGACAGCATTAAGATTTAAACTTATACATTCTTTTTTGCCAGTGTTGACTTTTAAGAGTAAAAGTAAAATTTGCACAGGTTCAGATGTTTTTAATCATTTTGTGTCCTAAGCGAAACACACTGATCACCTGCAAGGTTCTGAGATTTTTTTACCTTGCGTTGCGAAAGAAAAGTTTCAATTTACCCAATGCATTTGCGTTACAATTTAATTGAACAACTGATGTTGTTGTTCCCGTTAAACAGATCTTGTTTTGTCCAAGGAAAATGTCAAGTGCTGTAAAAGATGCTTACTTATTGCTTGACTTGCAAGTTCTTTTCTCAAGTCTCGTAAACAAGCACCCTGCGAGCAGAGCCTCCTTTTGTCTTTTTCTTTACCAAAATCGAGCAAGCAAAAGAAAGGCTCTGCTAGCAGGGTGGTAAACAAGCCCCCAGATCTTAATAACAAGGAAGACATTTAGTGATCAGGCAAACAGTTACGCGTAATGGCGGGGTAGGCTCCCTTCATATGGAACCAATTAAAAGGTTTAAAAATCCATTGCTTTAGAATTCGAGCAATAACGAACATTTGACTTCCTTGACTTATGTCGTAATATGCTCACTTATTCCAAGAAAGGACGAATTTCGAAGAATACTACAATAGGTCTCCAAAACATAGATTACGTCCTCTTCATCCTGATAATCAATGCACGCCGGGTATTTTGTTTGGAAAGCGACATCAAATATAACACAATGTAAAGCCCAAGAAGGGAGCCTGAAGTGGCAATACAAAGACCATGTTATCTTCGAAATATATGGTCGATGATATCAGGCGGTTTGCTAAATCATTCGACTCCCTTTCTTCCAATACCTACTATAGCCTCGGTATCAGCTGATTTTGAATAAAGTGCAAATGAGAAGCTCATTATTACAAGCTCGCAAGGTTTAGTTGGTTTAAAATTCCTGCGGACGGAGCAATTGCCAAGCCTTCGGACAAGGCTAGGTCAGTTTAAGGCGGTACAAATCCGTGAAAAATATTTGTCTGGTTATGTGCTAGAGATCATAGAGCAAAGCCTGGCACACTAAAATCACGATACTATTTGACACAAATCCCTTTATCTCGTGCATATTTTTTCGGGCAGTTACAAGGCCACCAACACAACATCGCTTGTGAAAACTTCCAGAGTTATGAACCGGCCTGATAGCATCATGGAAATAAATAAATAATTGGCAGCAGCATCAACTTTTATCAAAAACTCTCATCTTCGCAGGCTTCGGCATTCTTATTGGAACTGCCAGTTAACTAGTTCAGTTGTTTTAGATTATGTTCTTGTACCTTTTTGTGTTAGAAGTACGCATCACCTTGGAGTCGTCAGCAGAGATATGTCTATTTTCCGGTGCATTGCAAATATATTAAATTAAACAGTCAACGCTTGTCCTTCCCGCATGAAAAAGACCCCTAGTAATCTCAGAAAATGTCAAGTGAAGCAAAATTCTCTTACCAAATGTTTCCCTTTCAATGTTTATTTTAGCAAACAACCTGAGTTGTCTTATTAGCAATCTTTAATCTACTTAATAACAAGGAAGACAGTTCTCAGACTCAACCGTTTCGTTTGGGTGATTGTGGGATAAACGTCTTGAAAAAAAAAAAAACCAGCTGAAACCAGTTCCAAAGTCCTGTACCCTTAAACATGCACTGAAAAATTAAGATTTTAATTTTCCTTTGACTTGTAAGTTCACGTTCGTACAAATCAGGAATAAAGGACAATGGCCTTTTATACATTTTCTCAGAAAATCAAAAGAAAGGAAATTATAGCGTCCCTTTTGCTTTGATGGAATTTAGTCAACGAATGTGGCGAGTGAATAAATTTCACAGTTACAGTTCCAACAAATGGGCAATGAGATGCCTCGATTCAGTACAAGAATTGCATAACAAAGTGCTTTTATGCTTCCCATTTCAGTGATTTGCTTCGCCCCAGTTTCAAGTTTGTGCGGCCGGATTCGAAGCCACTGTTAGGGTTTTTGAACAGTTTTCTGACGTCGACTGGTGGAAGGAACAAAACGGTAAGATTATTTCAGTAGCCTATTTGTGATCGTAAAAGGCAGACGAAAGTAGCGATATGGGCTACCCGTCTGCATTCTGCAGTTCATGTTTTCTAGAAATTTCCAAAGCCACATTCTGCAGAATTATTCAACTTTGCAGGATGCAAATGTTCAAGTTTCCACGACAACATTGAGATTTAAAGGTATCCTTTCTTTTTTGCCATTCTTGACTTCGACTCGAACATAATGCGTAATTGGAACATAAAAAGGTACAAGGACATAATCTACAACAAAGGAACAAGTTAACTGGCCGTTCAATTAATAAGAATGCCAAGGGCTGCGACTATATGATTTTTTGATAAAAGTTCATGCTGCTCGCAACAATTTACCCATTTCCATGATGCTGTCAGGCCGGTTCATAACTCCAGAACTTTTCATAAGCAAAAGAAATTTGTCTATTTTCCGGTGCATTGCAATAGATTGAATTAAACAGTCAACGCTTGTCTTTACCGCAAGAAAGACACCCTCAATAATCTTAGGAAAATGTCAAAGAAAGCAAAATCAGTCTCTTACCCAATAATAAACATGCAAGTGTTGTTTTTCACTGTTTTTCGCAAACAACCTCGGTTATCTTAGCAATCATGGCAAGGATTGAAGGAGGAGACAGTTATCACTCAACCGTTTTGTCTGGATTATTGTGGGTCGATAAATTCTTTTTAAAAAAATGCTGAAATCACTTTGAAATCTCTTTGAAAGTCCTGTACCGCTAAACATGAGCTGAAAAAAACGAATATTTTAAATTTTCATTTGACTTGTAAGCTCATGTTCGTACGAATTACGAATAAAAGGACGAATTTTCTGAGAAAATTAAAAGAAATGAAATTACAACGCGCCTTGTGATTCTGAGAACTTAGTCCAGGAATGTGGCGAGTGAATAAATTTCCCAGTTATTTGCTCTAACAAATGGCCAATGAGATGTCTCGATTCAGTATACAAAAATTGCATAACAAAAGTGTTTTTTAAAATCCCTTTTGCTTCGCCTGACTCAATATAGAACTGCATATCGAAGCAGAAGTTGTGTGGACGGAGCCACTGCTAGGCTTTTTGCCGGAACAGTCTTTTTGACACGGACTGGTGGAAGAAACAAAACGGTAAGATTATTCCAGTAGCCTATTTACGATCGTGTAAGGCGGACGAAAGTAATTATACTGGCTACCCTGCTGCGTTCTACAGTTTATGTTTTCTAGAAAATTTGAAGGGCACCCAACGATAATCTTCGGTGAAATGTGTGTTCGGGAGAGAAACTGTTCTAAAAATTTCAGTTCGACGTTGCCAAACAATTACAGATTTCTTTACTAAAACATCACCAAAACTGAGATTCCCAAGAAAGGAAAAGTAGTCCCTTACGTTTTCGGTAAGGATATTTTTGCAATTTTTGGCACTTAAAAAGATGGACTAGCAGTTTCGGATGAGCAATTGGTTCGCTGGGAGTTTTAAGAAGGTGATGTCCAGCTAGCAATTTCTAAAATGAAACTATCATTCCCTAACTTTTCGAACATTTCAATTTTCAACTAAGATATCCGAAGAGATCAAATTCTTCTAGATGATAAAAACACCTCTTAAGACAGTCTTCAAACACTACAAGGAGCCTAGAAATACTCTCTCAAAGGCTTTTGGAATAATTTGCTCGTTGGTTCCCCTCGAAACTTCCAACGCTACGATCTGCATCGCGAGTAAAAACTTGCGGATTATGTCTTCTAGTTTCCACGACAACATTAAGATTTAAACTTATACATTCTTTTTTGCCAGTCTTGACTTTTAAGAGTAAAAGTAAAATTTGCACAGGTTCAGACGTTTTTTAATCATTTTGTGTCCTAAGCGGAACACACTGATCACCTGCAAGGTTCTGAGATTTTTTTACCTTGCGTTGCGAAAGAAAAGTTTCCATTTACCCAATGCATTTGCGTCACGCAAAAACAGATCCCGTTTTGTCCGAGGAAAATGTCAAGTGCTGTAAAAGTTGCTTATTTATTGCTTGACTTGCAAGTTCTGGTCTCAATTCTCGTAAACAAGCACCCTGCGAGCAGAGCCTCCTTTTGTCTTTTTCTTTACCAAAATCGAGCAAGCAAAAGAAAGGCTCTGCTAGCAGGGTGGTAAACAAGCCCCCAGATCTCAATAACAAGGAAGACATTTAGTGATCAGGCAAACAGTTACGCGTAATGGCGGGGTAGGCTCCCTTCACATGGAACCAATTAAAAGGTTTAAAAATCCATTGCTTTATAATTCGAGCAATAATGAACATTTGTCTTCCTTGACGTATGTCGTAATATGCTCACTTATTCCAAGAAAGGACGAATTTCGAAGAATACTACAATAGGTCTCCAAAACATTGATTACGTCCTCTTTATCCTGATAACCAATGCACGCCGGGTATTTTGTTTCGAAAGCGACATCAAATATAACACAAGGTAAAGCCCAAGAAGGGAGCCTGAAGTGGCAATACAAAGACCATGTTATCTTCGAAATATATGGTCGATGATATCAGGCGGTTTGCTAAATCATTCGAGTCCCTTTCTTCCAATACCTACTATAGCCTCGGTATGAGCTGATTTTGAATAAAGTGCAAATGAGAAGCTCATTATTACAAGCTCGCAAAGTTTAGTTGGTTTAAAATTCCTGCGGACGGAGCAATTGCCAAGCCTTCGGACAAGGCTAGGTCAGTTTAAGGCGGTACAAATCCGTGAAAAATATTTGTCTGGTTATGTGCTAGAGATCATAGAGCAAAGCCTGGCACACTAAAATCACGATACTATTTGACACAAATCCCTTTATCTCGTTCATGTTTTTTCGGGCAGTTACAACGCCACCAACGCAACATCGCTTGTGAAAACTTCCAGAGTTATAGTTATGAACCGGCCTGATAGCATCATGGAAATGGATAAATCAGGGGCACCCAACGTCATTTTTCGGAAAATATCTGTTCGGAAGATTTGAGATCTAGAATTTTCGGAACATTTGTTGTAAAATTTCTTGCTTGCCTGCCTCTCCTAGGATTTTCGAACATCTGAAAAATGGTATAATTGTCCATTTTTAACGGACTTTTACCCTAAAAAGATCACCTAGAATTTTCGGGAACCCTTTTTTTGGCTGAAATTTTCGAAAAGGTAAGTTTTGATCCCTATAATTTTCGGGTCACTAGACTTTCAGCTAGGAAATCCGAACAGATGAAAAATTTTTAGGGGATAAAAATATGCCTATATCTACCATTTAAATACTAAAATACGTTTAACAATGCTATGTTTAAGTGGTTTTGAACTATATTCTCGTTGGGGGCCCCTGATAAATTGTTGGCAGCAGCATCAACTTTTATCAAAAAGTCTTATCGTCGCAGCCCTTGGCATTCTTATTGGAACTGCCAGTTAACTCGTTCAGTTGTTTTAGATTATGTTCTTGTACCTTTTTGTGTTCGAAGTACGCATCACCTTGGAGTCGTCAGCAGAGATATGTCTATTTTCCGGTGCATTGCAAATATTTAACAATTATTCGCCGAAGGCAAAGTGATCATTGGTGAATATTCACCGAGACGAAGTCGAGGTGAATATTCACCGATAATCACTGAGCCTGAGGCGAATAATTGTTTTAGTATAAATACACAGGTGATTATTTAAAAAAAGAGAAAAAAAAACATTTCAACTCGAAATCATCTTCACCTACAGTGGCAAAGCGACTACTGGCAGCCATTTTGTCCGTCGAGGTGATTATCGGCTGATAATCCGAGATAGCGAGCCAATGAGAGCGCGCGTGTGTATTTATACTAAATTAAATTAAACAGTCAACGCTTGTCTTTCCCGCATGAAAAAGACCCCTAGTAATCTCAGAAAATGTCAAGTGAAGCAAAATTCTCTTACCAAATGTTTCCCTTTCAATGTTTATTTTTCGCGAACAACCTGAGTTGTCTTGTTAGCAATCTGTAATCTAGTTAATAACAAGGAAGACAGTTCTCAGACTCATCCGTTTCGTTTGGGTGATTGTGGGATAAACGTCTTGAAAAAAAAACAGCTGAAACCAGTTCCAAAGTCCTGTACCCTTAAACATGAACTGAAAAATTAACATTTTAATTTTCCTTTGACTTGTAAGCTCATGTTCGTACGAATTAGGAATAAAGGACAATGGCCTTTTGTACATTTTCTCAGAAAATCAAAAGAAAGGAAACTATAGCGTCCCTTTTGCTTTGATAGAATTTAGTCAACGAATGTGGCGAGTGAATAAATTTCACAGTTACAGCTCCAACAAATGGGCAATGAGATGCCTCGATTCAGTACAAGAATTGCATAACAAAAGTACTTTTATGCCCCTCATTTGATTTGCTTCGCCCAACTCAACATAGAACTGTATGTGAAATAGTTTCAAGTTTGTGCGGCCGGATTCGAAGCCGAACAGTTTTTTGACGTCGACTGGTGGAAGGAATAAAACGGTGAGATTATTTCAGTAGCCTATTTGTGATCGTAAAAGGCAGACGAAAGTAACGATATTGGCTACCCATCTGCGTTCTACAGTTCATGTTTTCTAGAAATTTCCAAAGCCACATTCTGCAGAATTATTCAACTTTGCAGGATGCAAATGTTCAAGTTTCCACGACAACATTGAGATTTCAATAAAGGTATCCTTTTTTTATTTTTGCCATTCTTGACTTCGACTCGAAGGTAATGCGTACTTGGAACATAAAAAGGTACAAGGACATAATCTACAACAAAGGAACAAGTTAACTGGCCGTTCAATTAATAAGAATGCCAAGGGCTGCGACTATATGATTTTTTGATAAAAGTTGATGCTGCTCGCAACAATTTACCCATTTCCATGATGCTGTCAGGCCGGTTCATAACTCCAGAACTTTTGATAAGCAAAAGAAATTTGTCTATTTTCCGGTGCATTGTAAATAGATTGAATTAAACAGTCAACGCTTGTCTTTCCCGCAAGAAAAACACCCTCAGTAATCTTAGGAAAATGTCAAAGAAAGCAAAATCAGTCTCTTACCCAATAATAAACATGCAAGTGTTGTTTTTCACTGTTTTTCGCAAACAACCTGGGTTATCTTAGCAATCATGGCAAGGATTGAAGGAAGACAGTTAATATCACTCAACCGTTTTATCTGGATTATTGTGGGTCGATAAATTCTTAAAAAAATAAAGCTGAAATCACTTTAAAATCGCTTTGAAAGTCCTGTACCGCTAAACATGAGCTGAAAAAAACGAAGATTTTAAATTTTCTTTTGACTTGTAAGCTCATGTTCGTACGAAGTACGAATAAAAGGACGAATTTTCTGGGAAAATTAAAAGAAATGAAATTACAACGCGCCTTGTGATTCTGAGAATTTAGTCCAGGAATGTGGCGAGTGAATAAATTTCCCAGTTATTTGCTCTAACAAATGGCCAATGAGATGTCTCGATTCAGTATACAAAAATTGCATAACAAAAGTGCTTTTCTAAAATCCTTTTTGCTTCGCCCGACTCAATATAGAACTGTAATTAAATACACTACATATCGAAGCAGAAGTTGTGTGGACGGAGCCACTGTTAGGCTTTTTGAACAGTTTTTTTGACGCGGACTGGTGGAAGAAACAAAACGGTAAGATTATTCCAGTAGCCTATTTACGATCGTGTAAGGCGGACGAAAGTAATGATACTGGCTACCCTGCTGCGTTCTACAGTTTAATTTTTCTAGAAATTTCAAGGGCACCCAACGATAATCTTCGGTGAAATATGTGTTCAGGAGAGTGAAACTGTTCTAAAATTTCAGTTCTACGTTGTCATACAGCTATAGATTTCTTTACTAAAACATCACCAAAAAGATTCCCAAGAAGGGGAAAGTAGTCCCTTACGTTTTCGGAAAGGATATTTTTGCAATTTTTGGCACTTAAACAGATCAACTAGCAGTTTCGGATGAGCAATTGGTTCGCTGGGAGGTTTTAAGAAGGTGATGTTCAGCTAGCAATTTCTGAAATGAAGCTATCATTCCCTAAAAATTTCGGACACTTCAATTTTTAACTAAGATATCTCAACAGGTCAAATTCTTCTAGATGATCATGAAAAACACCTCTTTAGGCAGTCTTCAAACACTGCAAAGAGCTTAAAAATATCTCTCAAAGGCTTGTGGCTCAATTTGCTCGTTGGTTCCCCTTGAAATTTCCAACGCTACGTTCTGCATCGCGAGTAAACTTGCGGATTATGTCTTCAAGTTTCCACGACAACATTAAGTTTAAACTTATACATTCTTTTTTGCCAGTTTTGACTTTTAAGAGTAAAAGTTGCACAGGTTCAGATGTTTTTTAATCATTTTGTGTCCTAAGCAGAACACACTGATCACCTGCAAGGTTCTGAGATTTTCAAGTTTTCCTGTGCGTTGCGAAAGAAAAGTTCCCATTTACCCAATGCATTTGAGTTACGATTTAATTGAACACCTGATGCTGTTGTTCCAGTAAAACAGATCCCGTTTTGTGCGAGGAAAATGTCAAGTGCTGTAAAAGTTGCTTACTTATTGCTTGACTTGCAAGTTCTGGTCTCAATTCTCGTAAACAAGCCACCAGATCTCAATAACAAGGAAGACATTTAGTGATCAGGCAAACAGTTTCGCGTTATGGCGGGGTAGGCTCCCTTCACATGGAACCAATTAAAAGGATTAAAAATCCATTGCTTTAGAATTCGAGCAATAACGAACATTTGTCTTCCTTGACTTATGTTGTAATACGCTCACTTATTCCAAGAAAGCGTAGGACGAATTTCGAACAATACCACAATAGGTCTCCAAAACATAGATTACGTCCTCTTTATCCTGATAATCAATGCACGCCGGGTATTTTGTTTCGAAAGCGACATCAAATATAACAAGGTAAAGCCCAAGAAGGGAGCCTGAAGTGGCAATACAAAGACCATGTTATCTTCGAAATATATGGTCGATGATATCAGGCGGGTTGCTAAATCATTTGAGTCCCTTTCTTCCAATACCTACTACAGCCTCGGTATCAGCTGATTTTGAATAAAGTGAAATGAGAAGCTCATTATTACAAGCTCGCAAAGTTTAGTTGGTTTAAAATTCCTGCGGACGGAGCAATTGCCAAGTCTTTGGACAAGGCTAGGTCAGATTAAGGCGGTACAAATCTGTGATAAATATTTGTCTGGTTATGTGAGATCATAGAGCAAAGCCTGGCACACTAAAATCACGATACTATTTGACACAAATCCCTTTATCTCGTTCATGTTTTTTCGGGCAGTTACAACGCCACCAACACAACATCGCTTGTGAAAACTTCCAGAGTTATGAACCGGCCTGACAGCATCATGGAAATAGTTAAATTGTTGGCAGCAGCATCAACTTTTATCAAAAAGTCTTATCGTCGCAGCCTTTGGCATTCTTATTGGAACTGCCAGTTAACTCGTTCAGTTGTTTTAGATTATGTTCTTGTACCTTTTTGTGTTCGAAGTACGCATCACCTTGGAGTCGTCAGCAGAGATATGTCTATTTTCCGGTGCATTGCAAATATATTAAATTAAACAGTCAACGCTTGTCTTTCCCGCATGAAAAAGACCCCTATTAATCTCAGAAAATGTCAAGTGAAGGAAAATTCTCTCACCAAATGTTTCCCTTTCAATGTTTATTTTTCGCAAACAACCTGAGTTGTCTTGTAAGCAATCTGTAATCTACTTAACAACAAGGAAGACAGTTCTCAGACTCAACCTTAAACATGAGCTGAAAAATGAAGATTCTAATTTTCCTTTGACTTGTAAGCTCATATTCGTACGAATTAGGAATGGTCTTTTATACATTTTCTCAGAAAATTAAAAGGAAGGAAATTATAGGGTCCCTTTTGTTTTGATGGAATTTAGTCAACGAATGTAGCGAGTGAATAAATTTCACAGTTACAGCTCCAACAAATGGGCAATGAGATGCCTCGATTCAGTACAAGAATTGCATAACAAAAGTGCTTTTATGCCTCCCATTCAGTGATTTCAGTGCTTCGCCCAACTCAACATAGAACTGTATGTGAAGTAGTTTCAAGTTTGTGCGGCCGGATTCGAAGCTACTGTTAGGCTTTTTGAACAGTTTTCTGACGTCGACTGGTGGAAGGAACAAAACGGTAAGATTATTTCAGTAGCCTATTTGTGATCGTAAAAGGCAGGCGAAAGTAACGATATTGGCTACCCATCTGCGTTCTACAGTTCATGTTTTGTAGAAATTTCCAAAGTCACATTCTGCAGAATTATTCAACGTTGCAGCATGCAATTGTTCAAGTTTCCACGACAACATTAAAATTTAAAGGTATTCTTTCTTTTTTGCCATTCTTGAGTTATAGGAGTAACATTTGCACAGGTTCAGAGCATGTTGTTTAATCACTTTGTGTCATAATCGAAGTACATCACCTGCAAGGTTCTCAGAATTGTTTTCCCCTTTGGACTGCCAAAGCAAAATGCCCTTTTACTCAATGCATCTAAGGCAAGATTTAATTGAACAACTGATGTCGGTTGTTCCAATAAACAGATCCCGTCTTGTCTGAAGAAAATGTCAAGCCCTGTAAAACATTTATCTGCCTTGACTTACGTCGTAATATGCTCACTTCTTCCGGCCAAGAAAAGACGAGATTCTAAGAATATGAAAATATGCCTCCAAGACAGATTACGTCCTCTCTTTCTTACCTGATGATTAATTAATTCAAACCGGGAATTTTGTTTGGTAAACGACATCAAATAACAAAACATAAAAACCCAAGATGGGAGGAATGGCAAGACAAGAACCATGTTATCTTCGAAATGGTAGTTGACATCAGGCTATTTGCTTAGTAACCATTCGATTCACTTTGTTCCTAATACTTAGTCTGGATATCAGTTGATTTTGAATAAACTGCAAGTGAGAAGCTCATTTTTACAAGTTCGCGAAGTTTTAGTTGGTTTAAAATTCCAGCAGACGGAGCAATTGCCAAGCCTTTGGACTAGGTCAGTTTAAGGTATAAATCCGTGAGAAATATTTGTCTGGTTATGTGAGATCATAGAGTGAAGCCTGGTACACTAAACGCCACGATACTATTTGACTGACACAAATCCCTTTATTTCGTTCATGTTTTTCGGGCATTTACAACGCCACCAACACAACATTGCTTATGCAAAGTTCTGGAGTTATGAACCGGCCTGACAGCATCGTGGAAATGGGTAAATTGTTGTCAGGCCGGTTCATAACTCCAGAACTTTTCATCAGCAAAAGAAATTTGTCTATTTTCAGCTGCATTGCAAATAGATTGAATTAAACAGTCAACGCTTGTCGATTCCGCATGAAAAAGAACTCCACTAATCTCAGAAAATGTCAAGTCAAGCAAAATTCTCATACTAATTGTTTCGATTTCAGTGTTTCCTTTACGCAAACAACCTCGGTTGTCTTAGCAATCTGCAATCTACTTAATAAAAGGGGAAGACAGTTCTCACTCAACCGTTTCGTCTGGATGATTAAATATTGTGGGATAAAGCTCTTTAAAAGAAACCAGCAGTGAAATCAGTCCCAAAGTCCTGTACCCCTAAACATGAGCTGAAAAACTAAGGTTTCAATTTTCCTTTGACTTGTAAGCTCATATTCGTACGAATTACGAATATAAGGACAAAGGTCTGTTGTACAGTTTCTCAGAACATTGAAAGAAATGAAATTACAAC
>BLFP01004302.1:1306209-1328709 GCA_014634505.1 Montipora efflorescens | reverse complement strand
TCATCTGACGTTATGACGTCATTCAAAATGGCGCAGAAAATGCAGACGGTCTTCAAAAAAATCTCAAAAAGGGTCACCCTTGAGACCACTGGGAACCCAGGATTATGAACTGCGTTCCCCTTCGTTGAACGCAATAATGCATGCAGGGAAATTATTAACTTTGTTGTGCTTCATATAGGTAACCTTAAATCCACAGGACACCGATTTGAGAGAGTTAAAGTAACGCAGACGATACAACATGCTATGGCCTGTTCTCAGCAGGGTATGTTTCTCTATATTTCATGGTATTTCATGTTTGAACGAATGGCAGATGTTTTTAGCTATTATTCAACACATTGTGACAATGTCCAAGTATGGTCATAGCGCGCTCAACACATATCCTGCGATATGCGTAGTTTTGTGTGTCGCGGAGAAAAAGGGTAGTTTTTCTAGCTTTTTTTCCCAATAAACGTAGAAAATTGTGCTTTGTCGTCAATGTGTTGAATAATAAAACAATTACCCTACTCACGGCTGAGTATCAAGCGATATTCCGCGCAATTTCGCAGGATAATAATTAGTTAGACGTCTTATAGTGGATCCTTGAAAAAAAAAAAAAAACACCCCCAGCTGCAAAGAAGACAAAGTTACCCAAGAAGGTATCACCAGGAGGGGGAAAGAGAATAATATCAAAACTGTCGTCGTCGTTATAACGAACATCATTCCATTGTCTCCCTTCTGGTGATAGCGTCTTCTGTAATAGTGATAACAATAAGGGGAGCACTGTTGAGCGCCTGCCATCCAGAATAACGTGGGTTAAAGTTGCAACGATGATAAAGTTACCCATGACGGTATCATCAGGAGGGAGAGAGGAAATAATAATAAAACGTTGTCGTTGTCATCAGTATCATCATCATCATCATCATTGGGGATTGCCTTTCCCTTTTCTCCCTTCTGGGGATAGCTTCTCCTAGTAACAAATCAATAAAGGGAGCACTGTGGTTGTTATTCTTCATAACGTGGTATGAGTTTGTCGGATCTATTTTCAGCTCTACGATGTTCTTCTCTGGGTAAATTCTGATTTTTCCCTCCCATCCCAAACAATGGTTTAATGCCATGATATTGTTTTACCGTTGCTTATTATTGTTTTTTTTTGTTTTGGGGTTTTTCAAAGCTAATACAGAAAGTACAGTGATGGGTATTCTAGTGGACGTATCCGGCTCCATGAGGAATAGTGTTAGTGCAGGTGGCCGGGTGGAAGGAGCTAATGTAACTTGGGCGAGGTCTATATTTAACGTGGTAGACGAACTAATCAAGCATGATGTGCCATCTTCAAATCAGACCTTTACTTTGGCGTTTGGAAGTCCTTTGGATTGTCAGGTCTTTGATTTGCTCAGCACTCTTCGACAAGCAAAGAAGGAACAACTCGCTATGGAAACCCTGAAGTCAAAAGGGAAGAGAAAAATTATTGATGAGGTTTTGGGCATTCTTATGGAAAACGGAGCGAGGAGAGTTCGTACATGGGCACATATGAACATATTGCTCAAAGTCATGGATCATACTACTGCCGCTTCGATGCTATACTACTTGCAACGAAATCCTGAGTTTACCGAAAGGTTTGTTTACGACATCCTACCCCAAGAATGCCGTGAAATCGTGATGACACCAAGTAACCTCATCTTTGAGGGCGCATATTACTTGGTGGGTTGTGTGAGTCAGACTATTCAAGAATCGGCAACAGAGGAGTCAGTTAAAGACGTAATGGAGGAGGGAAAACAACTTATGGAGGAATTTAGAATGAAGGATGTCGATAAAGGAAACATTATAGTGCCTGTCGACAAAGCAGAAATTATGAGTGTTCAAAGTGCGTCCGAAATACTGCATGACAGTGTTGGCGATCAAGAACTAACTGACGAACGGGTTAATGAGTTGATGGAGACTGTTGAACCCTACATTTATGGAGGAACGCCACTAATCAGAGCTATGCGGCATTCAAAGGAGCTGTTTTCCCATCCAGAATTTAAAAATCACAAGAAAATTTTATTCATCCTCTCAGATGGTGAGGCTGATGGAAATGATACTCTTCTTCAAGCGTTGTCCGATTTGGGTGTCACCATTGTCAGCTGTTTTATAACTCATGAAGGCCTATCCGATCCTCGTCACTTGTACAGCATTCTGGACGAAAGTTGGGAGAAGCCAGCCAAGTTCATGTTCGGAATAAGTTCCGTCATCAAAACTCAGGAAATACCACGCACATTGTTTGCGAAAGAGGGATGGAAGATAGACATCGATAATAATGAAACCAAACTCTTCTTTCAAGTGAATCATCCAGATGTCATCAAAGATGTTTGTGACATGACAAAGCGCGCTGTGCTCAGTCAAGATGCTCTCTCCGATGTCCTTGCAGACGTTGATCTAAATGTCTACATCAATAAGGCAAATGATGGATTTAAGCCGAAACAACAGCATGGGGGTACCTGTTATGCAAATGCCTCTGCAGCCGTGATGCACCTTGCCATGAAACGCATTGTAGGAAGAGATGGTGGGTATCCGGATTTCTTCGAGTTGAGAAAAAAGTTGATAAATAAATATGGGGAAAAAGGAGCTTCCACTAACAAAGTCCTGAGGGAGGTGTGTCCAGAATATCGTCTGCAATGTGAAAGGGTTGATACTAATGGTGCCAAGAAGGCGATTACCGAGAAAAGACCAGTGGTTGCAAGATTCTATCTGACAGGAGCCCAGTGGGATCAATTCAGTCAATTCTATCAAGAGAAAGGGAAGGAAATCCTCACAAAATCGTATCTCAATTCAAAGAGGGGCTCAACAAGTGACCCTGGTGGACATGCAGTTGTCCTTACAAGTTACGATGCTGAGAGTTTGCGTTTGATGAATTCGTGGGGAGATGGCTGGGCTGATAGGGGGTTCTTTAGAGTTCAGAATTCAGATGTCCTTGGGCTAGAGTTTTTCGATGTCTACTGGACTTTGAATGACTTGAGTAAAAAGGAGAAGGAAGCTTATAAGAAGAGTGGAGCTAAAGTTGCTGGCAATTTGATGAAATCACTCAAAGGACTGCAGGAGGCTAAATACAAGTGTCCCTTGTGCCCTGCCGAATCAAAGGTGGTGGAATATTCTGGGCATGCCCTGAATGCCGAGTGTCCAAAATGCAGAGGAACATTCAATCCCAATAAAGAAGGCGGTGATTTGGCATTGAATTTGTACCTGACGTCATTGATGTGCTAAGACCTTATCTGTGTTCAAGCACAAACTTTCTCAGTTTATGAGCATTGATGAATGTGACAGACGTACTGCTTGAAGGCGGGTCGGAAAACTTGGTTTTGGACAATATCACCCTTATGGTCATGAGTCAATTCATTTTGAGTGTTCTATCAGCCATCATTTATCTTCAAATTCTTCTGTACACAGACAAAACCGTTTTTATCTCCAGCGTGTGGATGACAAGATCTGAATTCAGTTGATGTCGTTTCCGTGGAAAGCGTAAAAGGTCTACCATTTAGAAACTAAACTTTCTAAATTACTCGCATTTTGCAATGGCTGCAGGCTGCGATCAGTACACGAAAACAAAGTAGTCAATGCCCGGAGTCACATAAACAAGATCGTCAGATTCTGAGAAATTAAGAAGCGAAAAGAAGCGAACTTTCACAAACAAAACACAAAACTGAAGAATATGTAACATTTAATCAACTTCGTAGATCAGATCAAAGAGCTGAAAGGAAAACTTGCGTTGCTATCTTAGGAATCATTATACCGCTCTGATCGAAAAGACGTCAAGAGTTAGAAGACACCTGGCATGTTTAGTGAGGAAAATAGAATCACTAAAAGGCAAAAAAAGAAGAGCAGCAAACAGACTGGACGCCTCGTTACGATAACCATGAAGACAAGACGAGATGCAGGTGAAGAGTGGACATCGATGCAAGACTCACAAGGGTAAATGGTGGTAAATGGTGTCAAACTCTGACAGCACACGGATCGTTACAGGCTCTTTTTGGTCAGTTGCTTAGTACACTGGCAAGCGTTTGTAAATTTACTAAAAGAAGTCACAGAGTTTTTACATTTCATATCAGTGGCCTTTTCATGTAAAGCACCAGCTATCAATGAAATCGGTGATCTACGAAATAGCAACATTAGCATGCATACACGCAATAGATAAGTCCAAAGAGCATTTCACAGTTGCATTGCTGCGGGATGGCAATTCACTGGAACTGTACAACCAAAGCTCATTTGTCATTTTAAATCAAAACTGAGAAATTAATATTTACCTAAGAAAATAATTGACTTCAGACAGTAGCTTTTCCGGTTTGTTATCATCTGATTTGCTCACTGTAAGTCATTGTAGTTGTTCGTGTATTAAGGTTTAAAACACCGAGCAGTCTGAGGTACAGGTCGTGGTAAGTTTTAACTATTGGAGGTTAGTTTTCAAATTTATCAAAGTTGTTTGCTTGATTTTTTTTTTCTTTTAAAAGCGGCCAGAGAAAAGGTTAGAACGTGATGTGATTATATTATTGCACAGTTTAGAAAGAGATTAACTTAGTTCATTGGTTTCGAAGCCTAAATCTTTGAGTAATGCAAGTAATTTTCTCATAGTTCAATGAAAAGCAGCCTTTTCAGCATTCACCTTCGTCAGTAACCCTAACATCAACCAAATTCAAGTGCTTTACTTGTTTTATATTTAATCTGAACTGAAAAAGCGCGAGCTCATTGAAAAAAAAGAATTCAAAGACTTGGCTGACAATTATAGCTTTGTCAGTAATAGACGTATGCATCTTTGACTGTAACCAATAGTATAAGCAGGTTAGTCAACGTCAAAAGGTTGAAAAGCTATTGCTTTTTTTAGTACATGCTGCAAAGAGATTTGAACTGTATAAATTGAATGTAGATCGAAAGGAGAGACTGAAATGTAGGACATCGATTTTTATGTAATACCGAAGTAGGTGCAATAAACTACTCATAACTAAGGAATTCCGCTAGTATATTGGCAATGTATTACTGACCAAGGAGAGGAGAGAATATCCCCAAGTCACTTCTGACCAAACGCATGGATGCGACTCATTGCACGTGCGAATGCTCATAGACAATACTAAAGTGCAGTTGTTTTAACGTGCCAAACCGTCTCAACAATTTATTACTGAAAAAAATTAATCCTACAAGACTGCTTTCACATAAAAACAATTTTATGATACTAAATGAAACATCAATATTTGCTCAACAAGATGCACTCATTGATGTGACGTAATAGGTTACCATGGCAACAAAATAGCTATGTTAAAACTCCAATTATTTTGTCTTTGAACGCTTGTGTCTTAAGAACGAACTTTGGCTCTCAGATATTTGGCTCTCGGTCATCATGCGCACGGACCTCGCGTGTGTCATGACCTCGAGCTAAATATTTTCCCGTCCAGCCCTCCCACCCAGTCACCAAGTTCATAAGCCTCTACCATTTTTATAGCTAGTCTAACATTTGCACAGGTTCAGATGTTTTTTAAAAATGTTTTAAAAACACGTCACTTGTACCGGATCTCAGAATTATGCTTTGGGAGCTCTAATAGCCAGCATTTCATGTAACAAGTGATGAAATTTGTTCTCGCTTTTCTGAGGAACATGGAAACACCTCGGTGGCGTATGTTGTTTTGCAGGTCACGCAAGATGCAGTGCCTATTAAAGGTAATCACATGATTTCGAGTGCAATTTGGAATAAATGAACAGGAGTAATTTTTTTCTAAAACTAACAAAACGGGCGAGTGCAATATAAAGCCTTTGAAAAAAAATAACAAGCGCTTATTGATTCCAAATTGCACGAGAAAATAATGTGGAAAATTCGAGATATTTAAGCAGAAGAAACGCAAGCGTATCATGCAATCAGGGAAAAATTGCGCCATCCAGGGCACGCATTTGATTGGTTAGTCTGACTTTGTTTGCTCATTGACCAATCAGAGTGCTTGGTTTATTATGTCTTTTTGCACTGAATTTCCTCTTTTCTGCACAATGTTACGTGAAAACTGCGTTTCTCTTAGCCAATCAGAATGGAGTAATTTTTCCATATATATTATTATAAGAAACAACACACTTTGGGCTGACGATCTTGGTCTTTGTTTCCAGCATCTATCTCTTCCTATCAAACACGGGAAGGACGATAACCGCTGCATTTAAATTCTAATATCCTTAATTAAGCAGTCGTATTGGCTGAATCTTGTTCATTGAAAGCTGTAACGACTCGTTTCCAAGCGGTTGAGAATGCGGTAACAGTTGCCATAACGACTACACTTTCCGAGCAAAGTGTCTTTTTACCTGGACGTATTTGTTGGCGAAGGGCGAACGCCTCAAGACAAGATTCTTAAACTCAGTGAAATGTCAGCTGCAACTTTCACCGGCAATTACTGCATTCTCAACAACCTGTCTCAACCAACAGTTCTTTAATATTAAAATAAACGGTGGAACCTCAGAATTATGCGACTTTGAAGCATGCAAATATTCAAGTTTTCCCGACAACATTAAAATTTAAACTTGTATTTTGTTTCTTGCCAGTTGGCTTGACTTTGATGAGTGACATTTGCATTAGTTTGGATGTTATTTAAGGTGGCTCAAACCAGTTACAACACTTGAAAGAAACATTCCTATTAGAAGGTTTCACATTTCCACACTTTATAACTTAACAGCAATGTTATGGTACCATATCAAACACCAATTATTGCTGAAAAAGATTCGGTCATTTTTGTGACGTAAAATGTTACCGTGGCAACAGGATAGCCCTGCAAAAACACCCCATATTTTGGCTTTAGCTGCTCTTATCTCAAAAACGAACTCAGTGGCCCCTTTTTTTATTCCTGAAATGTAATCAGCATGCCAGAATGAAACTTTCCTCAAAGTTTAAAAAACAATCTGTGGAGCAGATGTAGAGCCACCTTGAATAATTCAAAATTTAAGGTAGCTCTGAATCCGCTCCACAGAATTTTTTTAAACTTTGCAGGTATTTTCATCTTGGCCTGCTGATCACTTTTGTGCAATAAAAAATTGGGGTCACCGAGTTCGTTTTTCATATGAGCAACTAAAGCTAAAATACAGGTTGCTTTTGCAAGGCTTTCCTGTTTTCATGGTTACTTGTTACATCACAAAAATGACTGGATCTTGTTTAGCAATAATTGAAGTTTCACGTGGTACCACAACATTGCTGTTATGTGATCAAGTGTTGTACTGGCAATCCTTCTAATAACAAGACGCCTATAACGGCGTATCCGTGGGATGAACAAACAGTTAAGACAAATTGTCCAGTTACAGTGATCTAGAACAACGGGTGAACTTTGGAAAATGGCGAGAGATTACCAGAAAGTTAAATATGCAATTCAACCAGAAGTTATTTATTGTAAAAACAGTTGTTAACCCCGTAAGAAATAGCTAGAGTTAAACAAACTTATTTTATTATCTTGCTGACATAAACAATACTTTTTACTGTCATCGTCCGCTCAAAACTTTTGCTTGTCATATCGCTTGTCTGATGACAATGTCAATTACAAGCATTAACCTTTGACATGAAACTGTTACATCATTTCATTTCACACAATCAGTACATCCCGAATAATACATCCGTGTATACGCCCCCAGGCGTCTTGTTTTAAATTTAAATGACCGTAAAATCACTACCGTTCGCGGCCTGCAACTTTCATCTAACTCTCTTCCAAGAAATGCATGTCTTACCTACTCCAAGAATGAGCTATAAAAGCAAATTTTTGATCCTTTGCATCAAACAAACATTTTACAACGACTGAAAAATTTTCGCGCGCTCATTGGCTAATTTTTATTGTTAATTAGTGGACAGACACATAAATTTATAATTTATGCGATATTGACGCGATATTGCTCGCGTCAGATTGAATGAAATTGAAGTTTCTTGCATTTTTGTTTCGCGTTCTTCTCGTGTTTTGACTTAATTTTGACCCCTCTGCCTTTTTGTTATTGTAAAAAACAAACTGATATCAGTTTTTCATTTTCCCGAGCTACTTTGACAATGTTATGACGAAATTCATGATAAACTAGACGCTCGGTGAGCGTACACTGGGTTGCCTGTGGTACGCGTTACTCAAAAACAGAAGGGACTGAGTTGGGTGGTAATGAACTGCAGTGTTCCAGTCGTTTTTTTCAAGTCGGGGGTCATTAAGACCATTTAAGGAGTCACCCAGAAGTCATACCAGCAGAGGCCCTTTAGCTCACACGTTGATAGGACGAAACAGATCTTCTTCTGAGGTTAAAAACGAGACTACCAGCCTATTAATCATTAATATTTTGTCAGAAAGAAAAAAAACCTGTCATCTTTAGAAAAAATAGGCACGTATCGCTTTCGTGTTGTAGTGCAGTAACAAAGAGCTTTATTCCATATAGACCACTATGGAAAATACCATGATAATCTTTGTCTGTCCCCCAAATGTTTAAACATTGTTTCCAGTTTCTCTTGGGACTTACAATGGTCTCAAGAGAAAACAGAAACAACGCTCATGCAAAATTGGGGGGACAAAAAAGAGTATTATATGGTATTTTCCGAAGTGGCCTATTGTCAACTGAACTGCGTTTTGTCTTCCAGGATATTCAAGTTCAATATGAAGCTCTAATAGTACACGATGTAGGGCCGTAGCCAGAAAAAAGTTATGACTGAGACAATGTCCATGGTTAAATTCTCTTCGTAGGTATTTTAGGTGTTTATGATGAGTACATTTTGAAGACAACAGTGAGGCAAGTGCCTCATTTTGCCTCATACTGGCAATGGCCCTGCAATGGGAGGCGCGGTGGCCTCATGGTTAGAGAGCTCGACTCGGGATACAGTGGTCCGGGTTCGGGTCCTGGCTTGGGACATTGTGTTGTGTTCTTGGGCAAGACACATTACACTCACGGTGCCTCTCTCTCCATCCAGGTGTATAACTGCAATCGGCGTCAAAATTGTTGAGACACTCTTATCCTTTAGAGTCGATTTCAAGCTCGGCGGCGCAAATGGACCCCTCCCCCGCACCCC
This sequence comes from Montipora efflorescens, assembly GCA_014634505.1. Classification (NCBI taxonomy): domain Eukaryota; kingdom Metazoa; phylum Cnidaria; class Anthozoa; order Scleractinia; family Acroporidae; genus Montipora; species Montipora efflorescens. The sequence goes on along the minus strand of BLFP01004302.1, from coordinate 1,319,720 downwards.
CGGGACAATGTTGTGTTTTTCTGTTTTCTACGAGCCTTGTCGACAGCGGTACAACATTGATTAGGGTGGGGGAGGGAGGGGTATCCCGGAAACGTACTTTCTGGACAAGTTTTCTTTGCAAACAATGAATGTGTCGTTGCCAGTGTGCTCTGTTGGCAAGTGTCTCAACTAATTTTGTCGCCGATTGTCTTTTTCAGAAAACTTCCTTTATACCCTTTATACGGGCACCTATAGTCCAGTCTGTCCATCAATATGACCACATGAGTGAAAGACTTTTTACAGGTCTAAAAAATTGCGGATAGTTTATTATTCTCGTTTTCGAGCGTGAAAAATGCGTTGTCCTGTGCGAAGCGAAGATTGTGACGTAAGTGCAAAGGACCTGTTCTTTTTTGCCTTCTTTAATACGCTATTTGTCAGTAGCGTTAAAGTATGGATTTGTTAAAGGGATATGCCTCTAACTCCAATTCATCAGAAGAAGCCGATTTTGTTGGTCGAAGTGGTGTCGCAGATGAATGCGAAACAGACATGGTGGCTGTTACAGCCGGGGAACACATTTACTTTCCACGCTCAAATTGCTATGTCGTTGCAAAAAGACTTTCCACCTTGTCGCAGATGCTTTGCAGAGCTGGTTTTGGTGGGAAATGAATGTTTTTGGGAGTAAAGAAACAATATTTTCTCATTTACCACGAGTAACCACGAGTAACCACGAGTAACCACGAGTAACCACAAGATTATTATAAAAAGATAATGTAATTATTCTACTTGTTAATTATGGTTACTCGTGGTTACTCGTGGCCACTCCTCCGCGGAGTTCCTAAAATCAGAGTACAGCACTGTTTGCTGCTCTTTTTTTGTCCCAGGAGTTATAAACTGTCTTTGCTATTTATATTTCGCTCTTTTTCATGGGTCATATCCCTTGTAACAAGTTGAAATGGAATTATGTATGGTGAATTTCAAAAGGGAATGCTAAACGTCACGCAATGTTCCGAAAGTATCACTTTATTTCAAGGTATGTCAAATCCAAAACACTGCACAAATCGTCTTGAAATTGTCATTATTTAGTACGATGTCCTTCCTCTCAATAATAAGCGTTTGTGGCGTGAACTTAACTTCGCTGCGCGTTCGACATCCACATTTTGGCCGTTGTAAATGACGTTCTCGGTAGTGATTACTTGCGTTAAAATTTCTCTTTTTTTAGAATGCGGTACATCGAAGCCCGTGAGATATCACTTCCCCTGACAATATAATTCACTTTCCGCCCTTCGCAAATAGATGGCAAGCGTATACATGCCCTTATGGCAAGCGTATACATGCCCTGATCTCGTTAGAAATGTTCTGTGTGAAAACCATGTTCGACACTGAAATGTCTGCAATCATACCAGTGACTGCTACATCTCCGTAATAAAGAAAAAGGTGATTTAATATATGTTCTGATTCCTATATGACATGACAACGCATAAACGCTATTGAAATGTGTATATTTCATATATTAATGCAAAAAAACGCTTATCAGAAGTCGTCATTACACTTCATTCAAAGTTTTTTCATACAGACATGTCTGTATCAGTCTGTAGCAGAGATTTCCCCTTTTAGAAATTCCCTATTTTAGAGATTCCCGCTTTTAGAGATTTCCCCTTTTAGAAATTCCCTATTTCAGAGATTCCCGCTCTTAGAGATTCCCGCTTTTAGAGATTTCCCTTTTAGAGAATCCCCCTTCTAGAGATTCCCGGTACCGGGTCCCATTCCCCATTGCTTCATTCCCCGTTCCCCGTTCCCCGTTCTCTATTTTAGAGATAGACAAAATGGAAAGGGATGTCAGTAGTATCCCGAAATCCTTTTTAATTTCTAATACAGACAGAACCATGGTTACGGTGTAAAGAAACTAATGACACAATAACTAAGAAAAACGTCCTGGGCAATCGCGAGCAAAGTGCCCCAAATTGCCACATGGGGAACAGCGGTTGCGCTGAGGATTAAACCTTCGACCAGACAGCCCTCTGTCTCTTGCAGAAACCAACAGCGGGCAAGGATATAGGTAACCCGGCGGTGCATAAGGGTAGCGCCGAGATCTGGAAGGAGAGGCCGACTGGGCTGTCCCAGACTTAAGGATCTTCTGGATTTGAAAGGCAACCTGTTTTTCTTCTGGATCGCTCAGCAAGCGGGTAACTACTGAAGCGAGGCGCCCGTCCCTAAGAAGCGGCTTGCACTGGCGAAAAATGGCATCGTCCTTCTTTTTCTCTGCATGTCCCTTCTGCCTTTCTACATCAGCAAGTTGTTCAAGGGCTGTCAAGAGGGAGTGATTGCCGATTAAAGGGGAAGGACGGGCCGCAAGTTGGCGTACAGTAACCAACACTGTTTGTGGCTATTTGCTTTTGAAGGGTATCTACCTTAGAAGAGAGGGTTTTGAGGTCCTGAGGATGGAAAGGGAAAATAGCCAAAAACAAACTAAGCACAAATTGCAAGCGAGGTCACCCCAGTCGTGTAAACAGATTAGAATAGAATTTGAGCGAGTTCACCCCAGTCGCTTCATAAAAGCTCGAGAACAATTTGAGCGCGGTCACCCCAGTCGCTCCATATAAACTAGAACAAGAATTTGAGCAAGGTCACCCCAGTCGCTCCATATAAACTAGAACAAAATTTGAGCGAGGTCACCCCAGTCACTCCGTAAAAACTAGAACAAAATTTGAGCGAGGTCACCCGAGCCGCTGCATAAAAAACTAGAACAAAATTTGAGCGAGATCACCCCAGTCGCTCCATATAAACTAGAACAAAATTTGAGCGAGATCACCCCAGTCGCTCTGTAAAAACTAGAACAAAATTTGAGCGAGGTCACCCCAGTCGCTCCGTAAAAACTAGAACAAAATTTGAGCGAGGTCACCCCAGTCGCTCCGTAAAAACTAGAAGAAAATTTGAGCAAGGTCACCCCAGTCGCCCCATATAAACTACAACAAAATTTGAGCGAGGTCACCCCAGTCGCTCCGTAAATTAAAACTAGAACAAAATTTGAGCGAGGTCACCCGAGCCGCTCCATAAAAAACTACAACAAAATTTGAGCGAGGTTACCCCAGTCGCTCCGTAAAAACTAGAACAAAATTTGAGCGAGGTAAACCTCGACGTTAAAGGACCCACGCCACGTGTGAAACACAAACGACTAGAGAAGAATCGATTTGAATAAACAATAACAACAACAACAAAAGACGAAAGCAAACGGATAAAAAGCGACAAGGCATGTGCTAAACACTAAAGCCAGCACGAAACAAAAAATCGAACAAAAATATATCGAACCTACCAATTCTGGTTGAGCGGCTGGTTGGGCCGCTCCTTGAGCGGGTACTTCAACAGCGGGTTGTACAGCCGGAGCCTCGGGCTGTGCATCAGGTTGTGCGGCTGGTTCTTGTAAAACCGCCTGAATATCTGCTTCGAGTGGGGCTATAGGAACCTGAGTCATGTGGCGCAGCGATGGACGCGTTAGAAATAAAGCAAAATCTCCTAGCACGAGTCTAGAGACCTTAAACTTTGCTTTTAGAGGATACTTTTTTTTATAATTTTATATACCGAGAAGACGGAGATAGCCCGAAGTCACGCAGCTCCTAACTGAGACGACGCCGCGACCTCGCAGTTCTTCCTGTAGGTTGCTCTGGCCAGGGGTTTATTCACTAGTATGTTTTCCAAGATTACCTCTCAAGTCATCACCAGGGTCTTTTTGTAATTCAGTAGTTTTCAGTAGCACGGAGCTGCAGGCAGCAACCTTACTCGCTCGGCTGAATAAATGTATATAACCGAAGTTTGCAATGTTGAAGAAACTAAATAAACACGAAGAAATCTGATAACCAGCAGATAAAATTTGCAGCTAAAACAACTAATTAATCGGCGCCAATAGAAGTTGTGGGAGTTGCGTTGAATGTAGTTTTACTGACAAAACTCGGGCTGCGACCTGCGGGATAAAATGAAGATAATGCCTGAATCAGAATTGCATTGTTGCTTTTTCGAGGGACTTTGAGAACTGAATAACCCTAAAACCGAAGGATCTCTTCTTCAACTTAGAGTCCCTTCAATATTGGATCTAGAGACAGAAAAAAACGTTTCGCTCAAAATCACGTCGAGATAATTTGCGTGATAAAAGTACAGTTGTGGTCGCGCCACGTTGAGTTGCTCAGACAGTGTACGAAAGAGCAAAGGGGCCTTCAAAAGACCAGAGAAATCACATTAAATTCCTTCCCTAATGCCATCTGTCTTAATTACCATGGAAAACTTCACTGCTGCTGAAACGGAAAGATGTACTTCTCTCACAAGATAAAATTGACGTTAAGATCATCAAGATCTTGGCCTACAGTAAAGTTTTGATCGTTTCTCTTTTTGGAAACTCTGTCCTCATTGCAATTGTGATCAGGAACCGACGGACTCGCCAGTTAATTCATAATAACGAATTTGGTTGTGGTATTTTCATTGATTTGAAAAAAGCCTTTCATACGGTCAATCACAGAATCTTATTAACTAAGCTCAACCATTATGGAAGGTAATGCACTTGAATGGTTTGAATCCTATCTATCCCACAGACTGCAATATGTATGTGTAAATGGTCATAATACAATTTCTCCACCAGTAATTTGTGGTGTTCCCCAATGATCCATTCTAGGACCCCTTTTATTCTTACTACATGTAAACGACCTGTCCAACTCCTTAAGCCTACTAACATTTCACTTATTTGCTGATGATACTAACCTTTATCTCTCCTGTAGAAACCTTACCAACTTGCGGCAGTGAAGTAACTCTAAATCAAGAACTCAAATCTGTTGCCGACTGGATAAGTGCAAATGATCGCTTTGCGCTTAGTATCTCAAAAAGTAGTCTTATCCTCTTTCACTCAAACAAACTTAAGCCTGACCAGTCTTTTCGCGATTAAATTGATGATGAATGTATTAAACAAGTCGACTCGGCTAAGTACCTAGGTGTAATTTTTGATGTGAATCTAACGTGGAAAAGCACATTAATGAACTTTGTCTCAAATTGTCCAAGACGGTGGGTAAGTAAGACATTTTGTCAATCAACATATGCTTATTATGTTCTACTACTCTCTTATTTATGCTTTTCTTATCTATGGTGTTCATGTTTGGGGCTTAACATTTCCCTCGTTCCTAACACCACTACTTGTTAGCCAAAAGAAAGCAATAAGAATTATAACTTTTTCCGGACCAAGATCCCATTCTGCACCCCTCTATAAATCTCACAACTTACTTGACATTAATGACATCGTCAAATTACAGGTACTCTCTCTTGTTTATCAGTGGTCTGACAGACAATTACCTTCATCTTTTAATGAATATTTCACTTTCGCCTCTTATGTTCACTCTTACTCCACTCGAGCATAGGGTAAAATATTGACTGGACCAATGGACTCTTGGACCATTGGACCGTTGGACTATTTTGTGGACTATTTCTTAGACCATTTTTTGGACCATTTTTTGAATAAACACTTACGGAGGGTTAGGGGAGGATGGAAATGGTATTACGAAAATGGCCGAAACATTGACAGAAATAGTATTTCGCCACAAATTTAACCAACATTCAGCAAATGAATATATAGGTCTAAAATTATAATGGGCAGTCTCAAATCTATTTCATGGGGCACCCACGAATCACTCACCAGTTGCTTACTAGTTCCCTCGGTATTTCCGTTGCGGATAAAACCAAAACCTCTTTACTGTTATCTTTTATATTGTCGCGCGCTAGCAGCCGATAGACGAATTTCCACCTCTAATTCTGATTGGCTACACAGTATTCACTTTCAACATTTTATTATGAGAATCGTACGAGAAATATACTACACGCGAGACAAGCCATCCTATAAAATGCAATTCTCTCTTTCTCTTTTCATTACACACTGCTATTAATAAATAAAGGCTGATTACATTTTTGCCTTTCAGACAGAACAACAACAAAACGACTACAATCTTTCGCAATCAAATGCGGCAAAACCAAATTCCATTGCAGTTCCCGACACAGTCTGCGCACGAGCTTTGTTTGATTCACTTAGCCAATCGTTCTCTCTCTATTGTTTCTTTTTCTTTTTTCAGTTTCAGCTTTAATGCGATGCGAGAAAACGTTTTGTACGCTCGTTCAAACATTTTGTAAACGCTTATCTCTCCGAAACGCACCTCGATTAAAAAGCACAATTAGATGGCTTTAAAGTTTCCTTCCGGGCAGAACAATAGCAAAATTGCTGCCATCTTTTGCCATCACATGAGACACAATGTGATCCCTTTCCAGTTTCCGAAATAATTGAAGATGTCTGACGCTCAGTGAATCACCAGTCAAAAGGTAGAACTATGTGCAAGCATTATTTGTAACCTCATGTACTAAATATATATCTCATATCCAACCAGTGCGCGAGGGATGACTGTTTTATCAAAAACAGATACCGAGTTGAACACGAGAAGACAAATTTCATATCTCCAAGCAACCATGTTTTGTTTTGTTTATGTTGTAAACAAATTTAAAACAACAAACTGGCTTTTGATGATTTTCCGAGGATTTCGGATGATTTTCCGAAGATTGCCGACGCTTTTCCCAATGTGTTCTGAAGGTCTCACGACGAGGATTATCGGAGGTTTTCAAAATACGATCATAAGATGTTTCGACTATACAGTTTGAAACATGAGTCATCGATATCTTCAGGCCAGGAAATCCGAGTACAACATTGTAGTTACATAATAAAATTATTTTCATTCCTTTTCAGAGAATCATTGGTGCATGAGGATGATGAAACTAGTGATGAGTGCCTATTTAAGCCTGCCTTTTCAAATACAAAGTAAGTAATTTAAGTATGAAAAGACATATAGTTGCTATGGTGATGGATGAGTCACCAACATTGCAAAACGATTTTTCCAATGTTGAATTGAAGCTACAATGCACGACTATCTAACGATCAAAATGCGAAATTGATTAACGCTAACCACACTTTAAATGAAATGATACTATAAATTAGTACTCTTTTGGGGAGACCATGCACGCATTAAAAAGCACCCTTCGCTTTAAAAACCTCCTGTTTCTTGGCTTCCTTCGGAGATCTAGAGATTTAATAAAAATTACAGACACTGAAGTCCCGCCAAACCATTTTAACGACTCCAGCAGTAGCAGTGAAACGTCCAAAGCATTTCATGCCTGCATGATCATCCAATGGCTCCAATCTACCGGCAGGGATTACGTAAGGGTTTGGCCACCAAGAAAGTAGTTGACATCCTCTTCCGTGCCCGCCGTGAACATGTTGCTCGAGCTGTTCCTACTGCGATCTCCAGGAATTCTGTGTACAACACTTTAAAAATGTCCCGGCTGATGACCTTGGCGCATGGAATCCAACTGGGATGAAACAGCAGTATTATCGTGCTGCGACGAAGAGGAATCCTGTCCGAAAGGCTAACCAGTCAGAATATGATGATAACTGGGGCACATGTCTATAAATGCACGCGACGCTTCTACAGGAATGAATCCTCTCCTGGTTTGCAAAGGATTTTCATTTATTTAACAGGTAGGGCAATTAAATATATTTTTAAATCCAGTAAGTAAGCGACTAAAATTTGACAATAGGATCTTTGCACAGAGAAGCCATATCAGTCACGCCTCCTAGAACAACGTTGATATCATTGGCCTGAACAGGAAACTAACAAAGATTTGATTAGTCACAAACATCGGTAGCGAACTTGCACAACAAAGTTGCTTCCCCCAACTGTAACTTTGACTTCCGTTTATCATTTATTCCTTTGGTAAAGTTCCATATTTTCCAATGATCAACTGACCAAGCGTTTAATGTGACAGCGCTTTCAGTTGTCAAAAGGTCACCACTTTTATAAGGGACAAGGCGGCTACGCAACTTTCTAGAGCAAATCACACTGCAAAGCAATTATCCACACAATGCTTTCGAATAAATTTATGTTGATCATATCAAGAGTCCACAATTTAAATATAATATTTTTCTCCACGTAAAGATTCCAGTGGCGAGGTTTATGATATGGCCTTTCTCCAGTACGTGTTCGATGGCGAAAAACACGAAGTTAAGGTTAAACCACATGGCAATGCGAAAAATAGATCTAGATTACCGCACCTCGCATACAACCATAGAGCGTTTGAAAAGAACTCGCTAGGTCTGACCCTCCCAGAACCACCTTTTTTAAAAGCATCGAGGAAAAGGGAACCATCACAGACTTAAAAAACGCAGCAAGTCATGTCAGAAATGTTCAGCAGATCAAGAACATTAAAAAAATACCACAAGAAAAACCTGAGGATCCCACGCTTGAGTTGATAGAAATGCTGAAGCAAGGAAACAGAGACAAAGAGAACGCCTTTGTCCATAAAGTAGAAACCTCGTCGGATCCTTGTGTAGTCCTAGCCACAGATCAACAACTTAAGAACGTTGAAGGATTTTGCACCAATCCAAGCCAGTTCAGTTTTAGGAGTCGATCCTACCTTCAACTTTGGAAAGTAGTATGTAACCCTTACTACTTATAGACATCTCCTTTTTCGCAACAAAGATGGGAAGGATCCTGTCCGGATTGGTCCAGCCCTTATACATAAAGAACCATCCAGTTATTACGAGCTTTCATCAACTGAGGACGCTGAATGCAAACACCCAAAATGTCCTAGCCTACGGTACCGACGGGGAGAAGACATTAGGTGAGGGTTTTGGGAGACCTCTCCCTTATGTCCAGCATTTGCTGTGTGACCTACATATGAAGGACAATGTCATGTCCAAGATGAATGAACTGGGAATTCGGGGAAAAATGTCTGAAATCATTATGAGTGACATCTTTGGAAAAGACATTGGTTCCAAGAGGGTGCCTGGTCTAATAGACTCCGAAAACCATAACGAATTCGCGAGCAATGTGTACACACTTCAGGAAAAGAGGGTTTTGCCGCGTCGGGGGAATGCTATCACAGCTAGACTTAACAACAGAACTTACAATGGAACTTTTAATAAAAGTCAAGCGAGCTACGAGACCATGATTGTGCGAGGCTGAGGGCCTGGTTACATATCTGGGGGGACCTGGTGTCTAGCTGTCTAGCAGTGTCACGCATCACACGCCACAGGTTTCGTTACACCCACTTGGAGGGCGTTTTGTTGCTTACTTTCGTAAGTACAAGGCCGACATGATAAAGCAAACTATGACAGTCGATTTGCGTTCTATGGCTGGTCTAGGATGGCCCCCAAGTGTTTACGATCAGAACGGAATGAGTGCATGAACTCTGTACTTCAGCGGGAGAAACAGCTTACAGGCAAAGAAAGCTCTCCATTCCAGAGTTGTCGAGGCTTCTACATACGGTGGTAAAACGGCAAAGGACAGAGGAAGATCTTGCTTTCATTGGGCTTGGAGAGTTAAAGATGGACGAAAAGTACATGGAAGAAGGAATGAAGGAGACCGTTTTTTATAGGAAGACAAGAGCGCAACAAAAGGCGGCTCTAAAAAAGTTCCACAATCTTCCAGTCAAAGGAGACGACTTGCTTCCAATAGACCTGGGCAAAAAAAACTCTGGAAGTGAAGGAATCACAATGCAACCATTGAGTTTGCCTCTTGAAAATTGTGGTATAATTCGGGTTCCCTTTAGTATACTAGCAAGAATGTACCATCGTGCTGCGTCTATTTTGGCTTGTAAGGAGGAAAAAATTATTTCAGATCCTGGAAACGGAGACAACTTGCCACGTTATGTAGAAAATGAAGCAACAAATGCCCTATCATATGTTGTGTGCAAGAAACGTTCTGTGCGCCACGGAGCGTACTATGTGTGCAGCGCTGGTTGTATTGATTTCACTGCCTATGACATTTGTGCACATACCATAGCAGTGGCGGAAATGGATAGTTCATTGACTGAGTTTATTCAGTGTTACAAGGTAGCCAGCCAAAGGCCTCCCAATGTAGATGTCTTAATACATATGGACCTTCCTGCTGGTCGTGAGACTAAAAAGACCAAATCTACCCAAAAAAGAAAAGGTGCTGCAAATTCCAATAAAGGGCAAAAAGATGTTGTGGAAAGGTACGAGAAAACCTCTTTAACTGGAACGTCAGCTTCAACTTCAGAAAACCTTCCTTCTACATTCAGAACCTCAACAAAAACAAAAATCCCCACCAGCACAAAAGAACGACAGGTACCAATTTATACACCTGGCCCCACTTGTTCGAAGGGTGGATAGCGCTATCCACTGGATAAATCAATATCCACTGGATAACTCAATCGGTTTTGTTGGTGTTTATCCGCTGGATAGTGGTGGATAGCGTTATCCACCCTTTGAACAACCGGGGCCAGATTGAAAAAACATCGACCCATGAAAAGGATGTACTATAAACTACACTATTGATTAATGAGGAAATTGTACACTGCTAAACTCATCTAAGCTGTCGACCCGAGAATCCCATTGGATCTTATCGTTCCCGGTTCACGTTTCTTTAATTACGAGTTAAGATAATAATAATAATGATAATAACTTGAAAAAATGTAATAATAATAACAACAATAAAAGTAATAATAATAATAGCAATAATACTAATTAATAGTAATAATAATAATAAATAATAATAATATAAATAATAATGATTTTAAACGATTTTTATTTAACATCCTCAGAAAAGTTATCAATAATGGACAAGCCAATGTATACGGGGGAAGCTATTATCATTATTATATAAGTGCTACACGGCCAACGTTTGTATAAACGTAACCTTTCCTTGGACTTGTACATGTTGTACACTTTAACATCTTCAGTTCCCACGTCCTGCTCCCGTCTGACCTTGTAGCTCAGTCGGTAGAGCGGCAGAGATCTAACCCGAAGGTCGTGGGTTCAATTCCCACCCTGGTAAGAGGTTTTCCCTGTCCTTGTGTGGGCCCAGTTCTATCACTAGGGCTAACGCTCACATGGTTCATATGGGATAGAAATCAAGCACTTCACGTTACACTACACTCTCTTCAGTTAACCCTGTTTAAAATATAAGTGCTACACGGCCAACGTTTGTATAAACGAACCTTTCCTTGTACTTGCACATGTTAATTGCCGTGACTTTAACATCTTCGGTTCCCACGGCCTGCTCCCCCGTCTAACCTTGTAGCTCAGTCGGTAGAGCGGAGGAGATCTACACTACACTCTCTCCAGTTAACTCTGTTTAAGATTACGTTGTAGCTGTGTTAGTTCTCGTGATGATCGCTCCATTTTCAACTTAAGCACACTTGTACACTCGAATTATATGGAGTTTTAGAATTCAAGGACTCACAATTTATAGTAAATCAACGCATCAACCCAGAATTTACAAAGAAAACGTAAAAGTCATAGCAAACATCTGCGCTATAATTATTGCATTTGTGCTTTGTGTTCTGCCACTGTTCGTGTACGGAATGTTGTTTTACTTTGCGCGGAAATGGGAAATGCCGTGTAACATGAAGCAATTTGGATTCGCTGTGTACTTTGTTTTATTTTCAAATGCTGCTATAACTCCCCTCATCTATCGCCGTGGATTGCAACAGGTCACAGTTGTAAAGCACTGAGGTCCAGTTTCGTTACACAACGAGAATATAGTTCAAAACCACTTAAACATAGCATTGTTAAACGTATTTTAGTATGTTAACGGTAGATATAGGCATATCTTTATGCCCTCAACATTTTTCATCTGTTCGGATTTCCTAGCTGAAATTTATAGGGATCAAAACTTACTTTTCCAAAAATTTCAGCCAGAAAAATGGCTTCCGAAAATTCTAGGTGACCTTTTTAGGGTAAAAAATGGGCAATTACACCATTTTTTAGATGTTCGAAAATCCTAGGACCGGCAGGCAAGCAAGAAATTTTACAACAAATGTTCCTAACATTCTAGATCTCAAATTGCCTTCCGAAGAGATATTTTCCGAAAATTGACGTTGGGTGCCCCTGAACATTAACGCCGTTGCAATATGTTTAAACCATCGGAACGCCAATTCATAGACGGCGGCGTAAATATTCCAGTCCTCTTCATCACCGTTTGCTCTGTCACATGCAATAATTGTGATCATGATCACATGAGTACATGCGACAGATCAAACGTCAGAGTCGCACGAGGCGATAGCTTAGCCTAAGTAGACTCTACCTTCTTGAGTGCTTAGCAAACCTCCCAAGAGTAACAATTTAAGAAATAAAGCACATTTACTGTGTTTGCAAAGGCTCGTACAAACCGAGGTGAGTTTGGGAGAATTAGAGAGCAGATCGTACAAACACAAGACCGAAGATCGAGTGTTTGAACATTCTCGAGAAATCTCCCAAACTCACTTAGGTTTGTATGAGCCTGTGCGAACACAGTAGATGTGTTTTATTTCTTTTTTTTAAGTGGGTCGGGCAAAATTCCCGCTAAGACTTGTTAACACTTGATCACGCGAAAATTGCGTCATCCAGGACTTTCATTTCATTTAAACACATAAAAGGCTGCTTTTGTCTTTAACATGTACATAGAAGCCGCTCAAAAGTGGCATCGACCAAATTTAAAGAAAAGGAAAGAGGCAAAAGCTAACTTGAAGGCTGCTGCTCATATCAGCAAATATTTTAGAAATGCAAAATCAGCAAGACATGTGAATCAAAGCAAAAAAATTGTAGTTTGAGATGTAAGTTATGAAAACAGCGACTGACTGAAACGAGATATTTCATCCATGAGCTCTCAAGTAGTAGATGGCCTGTCTAAATGCAGAATCAATTTATCAAATCTGAATTTGAAACTCTAGAGAAATTTTTAAAAAAAGTCACTCAGGATTTTATTACCATTTGTCCTCTTACAAAAATGCTGCTTATCTGGACAGAGAACAAAACGAACATGACTTCTCAAAACTAAATCCCCCAGCTAGAACAAAACTCCAAAACACCTTCTGAGGGGTCGGTACATTTCGCTGACCCCCAGTCCATGGACTACCCAAATGGACTGCCCTAAAAATACTATTTCGAATGAGTACTGTTGATCCATGTGTAAGCAGTATCTCAAATAGTGCTTACTTAAGCCTCAACACCCATTTTAAACAGCATTGTTCGACAGTATTTAAGTATAAGTGATTCCTATTCGCTGGCTATTGACAGTTGACTCTGAAATGGCTTTTTGCCTTTTCCATTTGCTCGCTGAGGGTATGCTTGTTTTCTTTTTAAACTCATGCGGTTCAAGAAAAATTCATTGCCAAATTGGTGAATTCCAAAGTAAATTGCACTCGAAAAACTGATTCAAGCGATATCGGTTTTAAGCGTAAAATTTACCGTGGAATTCACTAGTTAGGCAATGAATGTTTCTATAGAAGAAACCAAAGAAAATGATTTAATTATTAAAGCAGCAACCGGAAGCATCAAAACGCGGACGATTCGAAACCTTTTATTTTCACAAACCCTACAGGCAGTAAGAATAAATAACCAGGGAGCTCCGCTTTTAGGCTTGGCTAAATCTATATATTATCTCTTCTACCGATATTTTTGGCTTGGCATCACTTTTTTGTATTAACTTTGTTTCAAGTTGCGCCATGAAAATATTAGCAAA
>BLFP01004302.1:1290726-1298226 GCA_014634505.1 Montipora efflorescens | reverse complement strand
TATTGTGCTAAAGTAATGAGAGCGAAATGTGCGAATTTTGTTCTTTGTCCCTTCGAACTTTCAACAAAATTTCGCTTGAAAATTCGAGCGCCGTTTCGCAATGTTTCTGTCGTGATTTCGCTAAAACAAAGAGAGATTTCGCAGATTTCGTTGAATTACGCTCTCAGTACTTTTGCACAATACTGTAAATACAGCTGTTTCTCTTTCCTTGAAGACCTGAGTTTTGGGGACACTTCATGAAGGCAACTGTCTGTTTAGAGTGTTTTCACTCACGTGAGCAGTAACCTTGTTGCATGATAATAGAGCTCAATTCCCAGAGGATAAGTTGGGTACACCAACATGGCCGCCATTCTATTGTTTAGGTACACCAACGTGGCTGCCATGACGTCACGTGAAAACACTCTTCCCAGATGCGAGTGATGTTGAAATTGGGGAGAAGAGATGAGGGACACTTCTTGACCCTTATAAAAATCATTGTGCATTTCTGTACATATCTGAAATATTAGTATTGTTTTTCAAAACTGGCAACCTGGCCCGGGTTGCTCTTAGTGTGGTTAGCGCTAACCAACGTTAAACACCATGGAAACCAATTGGTTTTGATACCTCTTAACCAATGGTTAGCGCTAACCACGCTTCGAGCAACCGGTCCCTGACAGTTACTGTGAAAATCCGAAAACCATGAACACTAGAAATATTTAAGAAATGATATTATTGTAATTCAAGTAAAAAGCCAATCACACGCGAGAAAACTAAACCGCAACCACTAACGGTGATTAGTTTGTGGTTTCACGTCGTTCCTGATTGGTTGCTGCACAATTGGTAAAGTAAAGAAAAGTAACCAAGCTTTTAACGTCGATAACTCGTAACAGTAATTCAACTGACAAATCTGAGGTTGACGGTGTGCTCATTTTACTCCCTCCTCTCCGTCAGTGTTCCGTTTTACGGGTGAAAAGCTACTTAAGCTACACTGAAAGGAAAAAAGTCAAAACAAGGATGCGAGATCCGGGAATCGAACTCAGGATCTCTTGCACCAAGAGATAATAAAATTTTGTCAAAATCAAATCATAGTGTTCATGGTTTTCAGATTAACACAGCAAATGTCATAGTCATTTTCACAATCATGTTCTTTTAACTGTGAAATGTAAGTAAAGGTACAGACTGAATCCAAAAATAACATCCAGTATATTTTGTAATTTTGTGCCCATCAGCCTCAGTAACCTCATTTTATAGAAAAAGCTTGTAGTTTTCTTTTGTACTGCACGTGCATTCATTAAAAACCTTGTAAAATTAAAAAAGTTAGAGATGGTCTTGTGAGAAGGCTTTGAGTCTTGGTATGGTTTTTTTTTTTGTAGTCTTTAATACTGACTGATTTAATAATACATGTATACTGCTTTTTTAAAGGATGGCCATTAGAAATGCTTGTCAGATGTTGATGATTCTTGGTATTGACACAAGAAGTGTCTATGAGGAAGACTTTGAGAAGCCTTTCCTTGAAGAGTCTGCTGAATTCTACAAGGTGAGATTTTTTCTGATATTAGTTTATGACATATTTTTTTTATTTGAAAGAAGATGGCATTGAGCCCTGTGGGTGTCATCTGCATATGGACCATAAGATTACCATGAAACTCGCTCATTTCAAATTGCAGCCTTCAAGAAAACAACTCTCAAGGGAACTGCCCTGTTGTTCTCCGTTGAGGTCACTCCTGGTTGAGTCGACATGAAGGGATAACATTTGATATTTGAGAATATAATGAGATGAAAGAAAGTACTACCTTAAGAGAATGTTGACTCACATGTGGCATCACTCATATTAGATGTGTTTAGGGATTTACCAGTATTTGATATCACCACACCCTGCCAGCAGAGCCTTTCTTAACTCGACACCAAGAAAGAAAGGACCTTGCAGAAATGGATTAAGTTTTTATTGAGTGTCAAGTCTTTAGCTGTTGCTTGGAGACTCGCACTCTTAGACACCATGTGATTTTTGTACTGAAGGCTCGATTTTGACCTTCACCGAGTCAAAAATATGATGTGTTCCCTGACTAAACCAGTTTGACTGGAACTAGCCCAGAAACTTGGGCTGCGGCGACTTAAAAGACTTGACATGATTTCTGCAGAACCTCTCTTGCTTGCCCTCTGGTGAGTTTTAGAGAACCTCTGCTCGCAGGGTGATATCACCACTGATAATATTATTAAAAAGTGTGAATGTCTGTCCAAGGTTTTACTTGCTATAATGCCCGCCATCCATAAGTACCAGTATTTATTTCCAACTCTGCACTGAAAAAGCTCAGAAAGAGTCAAGTCAGTTCATTTATTTGTTCCCTCAACAGCTGGAAGGCCAGAAGTTCCTTGTGGAAAACAGTGCATCTGTTTATATTCAGAAGGTTTGTTAGACTCTACCTTTCTTGCTAAAAAGTTAATAATTTTTATTTTAAAACAACCTGGTGTTACTTGTGGGATTTTCTGCTAGGTTGAAGCTAGAATTAATGAAGAATCTGAAAGGGCCAAACACTACTTGGATCCAACCACAGAGGAACCTATTGTTAAGGTTAGGATCATGAATGAAATGCTAGTCAATCAAACAATACCATTTCCTTGACAACTCTTATGGACAATTATTTCAGTCCTTGCAATATAACATGAGACAATAAACTAATGTCACCTGAACCTACCAAATTTATCCATGTATAAGTCGACCTCTTAAATAGATCAATCCTCATGGTTAAAGGCTTAAAAATGGATTTTCACCATTCTTGAGAAGTGGAACAGAATTGAATTATATTTCAGTAATAAATATATATTTTATCATTCGCTCATAGGTTGTAGAAGAAGAATTAATACGTAAACACATGAAGACAGTGGTTGAAATGGAAAATTCCGGTGTTATTCATATGCTTAAACACAACAAAATTGAGGGTTTGTACATTGTATTTGATTTGATTTAGTTTTCAAAGTGGGTTTCACACGGGACAGTAATTTGCATTACTGTTCTTTTTTGGTTTAGTTAACGTGCTATGAGTTATTCATGTAAGTTTCATAGTCAAGGCTTCTGGTTACATTTCACAAAGGCATGATTCAATGAAATTCACTTGAAATTAGGTGTAACAAGGTATTGTTTCATTTGCTCTTTTTTGTGTGAATACCAGTTTTAGAAGTACATTTTTTTGTATTTGTCTAATCTCAACTACATGTAAGTTGAGAATTTTGGGAAAATATAGTTCTTTCTCATTTGTTTGAAGAAAATAGCTGACATCTTCTTACAGAAGTTTGTGCTTCAAAAAGCCAACTTCATCTGGCATGTAAGATTAAGAGCTTCAGGCAGGGCAAGAAAAAACTAATGGGCTCTGCAGCACAAAACAGTACAAAGTACATTCATTTGTGTTTTGGATGGTTTTGTAATTCTCAAAATGAATAATGTCAAGAACAGAAAAAAAGGAAAAAAATAACCAGTAAAGAGCCAGCCGTCCTTTTGTTGACTCTCTTTTCAGATCTGGCAAGAATGCACCGGTTGTTTATCAGAGTTAAAGATGGACTTAAAACAGTATGCGATTGCATGAGGGGATACTTGCGAGAACAAGGGAAAGCTCTTGTTGTGGAAGAAGAAGGGGAAAGTTCTAAAAATCCCATCACTTACATTCAGGTAGAATTATGTCATGGATTATTATTTCAGACTGTGAATGACTTAACTTATTTATTTTTTCCTCCCTCTCACCTTTCCTCTCTGAAATCAGTTTTTTAATTGTTGACTCGCACCGCGCTTGATAGCGAATGTAGTATTAAAGTGACTTACAAACTGAACGTTTCAAAGAGAAATATTTTAATTTAAGAAAAAGTAACTTCTGTATGTAAACGGATTCAGTGTAAAAAAAAATGAAAATTTAAGTTCATCACACAAGCTTATGCAAGCAAGGCTAGGATTCCATCTGCCTTGAGTGGGGCGGATGAGAAAATTCCGCTTGCTCCCAGAAAATTTGTTGAATTTCGCCCGCTCACACACTGAGAAAAAAATCAATACTTGTCATTGCAATATGTTTGTAGATTCTAGAATCCACTTTTTGTAATAGGTGAAAATATAATTGTAGATTTTATTGGTATACATATCCGTTTGTTGGTGTAAATTATATACAACTGTGAGTCTTAAGACTATTTTAGTTGCTGTAAAAATGAAACTTATACAATATTGTAATATTTGGCACCCCATATTTTTAGTGTGAAGATACCTTTTTTTCACTTTGACATCCTAATTTTGAGATATCCAACACAAAATTTCTTGTTAAGTTTAAGCATTTGCTGTATGTTTCCAACTGTAAGGTACTGTTGGGATTAGCATTATTTTAAGGTTAGGGTTTGGGCAAGTGCAGCTGTTTCAGTTTATGTGTACTTGAGGAACAGTTTTTAGGGTACTCCTTGTGATGTGAATTTCTGTATTTCTTGGGTTTCATGTAAGGTTTTTGTGGGTGCATCATCATCAATCCAATTTTGATCCGGGTTTATCCCCGTAAATGGGGGTGGCCGGACTTACCCCACTTTGTCAGCAATCTCTCTAACTCCATGAATCTCGCTCGATTCATGGCGTCCTTTTTCTCCAAACCAATGCTCTTGCTCTCCACTTGCGTCTTCCACGTCTTCTTTGGTTGTCCTCGCTTCCTCTTGCCCTTCACTTTGAACTCCATGCCGTACCATCTCACTCCATTTGCCTTTGCCATCTAAACCACTGTTTCCTTCAATCGCAACATCCCCATCATCCATCATCCATCATCTCATAATGCCAATAATAATTATCATTGTACTAAACTCAGAAAAAGTGCTACCACTGCTTCTTGTTGTTTTACTTCAGCTCATATGATTTTCATCTGTTGAAAGCAAAGTTAGTGACTTGCTGTCTGTTATTTGTTTTCTTTCAGAGCCTTCTTGACTTGAAGGACCGTTTTGATCACTTTTTGAATAATTCCTTTAATAATGACAGATTGTTTAAGCAGGCAATATCTTTGGTAAGTGTTTTGAAAGGTGGGAGTGATGAATGTAATGTTCTTCTCTAACTCCATCCAAAGGTTTTGTACTGTTGAAAAAATACTTCAGCAGACCAGCAAAACTACTCATGCACTAAGTACTTCATTTGCTGACAACAACCATACATGTAGCTTGTTCAGAACAATGAAGTTTAAGAGCAGCTCCCCGACTTTAAAAATGATAATGAAATTTCAGAACATTGACATCACCTGGAGGCAGTGTGGCCCAGTGGTTCGGGTGCTTGCCTTGAGATCCGGAGATCCCGGGTTCAAGACCTGCTCTGACCACTGGTTGAATTTGATCCTGGTAGTCCTTGGTTCAACTTCCCAGCTGCACTTGTAAATAGCCAACTGGTTTACCTCCAGCCAGTTGAGATTCTTAACAGTTGTTGTTGTTCTGTTCTGTCATTTCGTTGTGTTTCATTGGCCCTGAAAAGCCCTATGGAGAGCGGTCAATTATGTATGTATGTATGTATGTATGTAACTGTGGAAGTTTCTTTTATTATAATTTTATTTTTACCCACTCTCTCATTGGCTCTTTTTTAGGAATTTGAGTATTTTCTCAATCTCAATGGAAAATCACCTGAATTTCTGTCTCTTTTTGTTGATGACAAACTCAAGAAAGGCGTGAAGGGGGTATGTGATTATGCTGTTTATTTTCTTAGCTACAATGGTTTGTCAGTGTTATTTTGCTATAACTCTTTAGGTTCAGTTGCACGAAACCTGTGATTTGACCGTGTACCCTTTGTTTATCCACCTAGGGAAAAAATATCTTAAATTGACAGAGATCACTTTTTATTTTGAGAACACGCCTGCAAAAAAATATTTCAAGTGCTATTTACCCACATTTGTTAAATTGTTCAGAAGAGATGACAAGTTTACGCACAACGGTATGTCTATGACTATTTGGAGAATGGCACCTATGTTGACAAGGGACTCAATTTTACAATAAAGAGTGATCCAAACAAAAACTAAACAGGTATCACAACAGACAATCTATACAAACATAGGTATATTTATATCTAAGACACTGATGTTATTAAAAATGTCACTGACATAAGACGACAGCTAGTAAACCTTTTACACCCATTTTGTCATTTTTTCCAGGTTAGTTTTTCTGGAAAATAGCCGAACGTCCGGTATTCAAGAACCAATTTGGGAGTATTAGTTTTGATCCTTAGAATTTAAAATTTGCTGATGTTTGCCCACCTTTTGCATTGTGCTCTTATTTCAGCTTTCTGAGCAAGAAGTTGAAATTGTGTTGGATAAATGTATGGTGCTTTTCAGATTTCTCCAAGAAAAGGTAAGTGACTTTCACTTTTTTTCATTTATTTTAACGTGTGTGCTTGAGTTTTTCTTCCACAAGACTTCGTGTTTTGCAGGAATAAGCAATCAATAGAAATTGAAAAGTGATTTATTATTCAATGAAATACAATGTAAATGTTTACATTTGAAGTGAAGGTTATAGATGAAAGTAAGAAGTAATACTTGCATGTTAGCTACTTAAGGGTGTTGATCCTGTTGAGGCCACCTGGGCCTGGTTGTTCAAAAGCTGATTAACGCTAATCCCAGATTAAAAATTAACCAAGGAGTTTATTTCTCTACTCCCAAGTGCTGTTCAACGCTGGTATTCGGCAAAACTGTACATTTGAAGAAGTCAATCTTGAAAAACAAAAATAAGCAAAAGAAACTTTCACCAAAAAGTTAAAACTTGAGACAAAAGTTCACAATAATCCTGGATTAAGTTAATCGGCATTCAGACAACCGGGCCCTGAAGTTTTCAGGTGTCTATTAGAGCTAAAAAAATTGCTTAAATTGTCCAGATAAGTGCAACAATCACTTTCCACCTTTCCCTTTGATTTATTATTAATGGCAGTTTTTAGTACTGCACTACCAACCAAATGATATTTTTTTGTTAGGATGTCTTTGAGAGGTATTACAAGCAACATTTGGCCAAGAGACTTTTGCTAGGAAAAAGCATTTCGGATGATTCTGAGAAAAACATGATCTCAAAGTTAAAGGTTGGTTGTCTCCCTGGCTTTTTTGTAGGGCAAGGGGAGATGTTCAAGCCTTTCATTGTACTTATTTGCTTTGTATTTTAACTTTTTCTTCTTGTTTGCAGACTGAGTGTGGCTGTCAATTTACCTCCAAACTTGAGGGAATGTTTAAGGACATGAGTTTGTCACAATCCACAAATGATGAGTTCAGACAACACATCTCCAACAATCAGGTAAAATTAATGTATAATTATTATTATTATGGCAGAATGGATGAAAAGTGTGAACTTATGAAAGTTCTACTTTAATGAAAAAAATCACTTCCTTTTTCATTTTTTGAAAATATAGTTAAATAAAATTTAACATAGTTAACGACTAGGAGCTAGTCTGGTCAGTAGTGTTTTGCAGGCGGTTGTTAGTGTCTTGGCCGTCTGGTAGCGTTGTTCAGCGTTTTGGTGCGTTCTGTAGCGTTTGTTATAGTTACATGGTTCACG
>BLFP01004302.1:1246242-1262450 GCA_014634505.1 Montipora efflorescens | reverse complement strand
GAGAGATTTCTGAGCGGACGTTTCGAGGCCGTCTTCAGAGTCTACCAACAACAAAGTTATGCGCTTTAATTTCGGGTTTGTTCATTAGATTGGAGAGGGATCAACTTTCCATGACATTCTGCCCCTAGAATTCGTATGCGTTGTCCTAAATCACAATAAAATATTCCGTATGGAAACTTCTAGATACCATGAAATTGGCGGACTTGGTTTCTCAAGTGTTTCATGCAAAGTTACAAAGTATTTTGTGTTTCTCGCAGTGCTTGCGAAAGGTGAAATGGAGCCCGAACGAAAGGAAACCAGGAATAAAGTCGACGAGGACAGAAAACACGAGTATCCTTTCAATTGTTATGAAAGTGCTCGTATTGGAGACTTGGTATCGTAAAAGTGGAGGGATCTTTCCTTCCAACCGGGAAATATTACACCGTCGTGTATACCGTAGCTCTCTGGAAGCGAGACCACTTAAATATGGGTGTGTGTGTGTGATGGGACGCTAGTTGAGAGGGTCCTAATTAAAGGTTATTTACCTAAGATCTCAATGTTCAAGGTAATTTTCTGTCATATCACTCTGTGTAAGGAATAGCCCGATTTCTGGTGTTCGTCAACAAAACAGTGATTTTCCTTGATAAAATGTAGGATCGAGGCAGCGATTGTGAGAATAATGAAGGCTCGAAAGAAAAGACCGCACAATCTCTTAGTTGCTGAGGTAAGCTGTCAAGTCTTTTTGACGTGAACTCGTAGAACATTATTTCCTTTTGAGTTTTCTGCCCAATTGACCTTGATAACTTCGCTCGAAAATCTACAGTTGACCAGCGACTAATCCCCCTGGAAAAGCCATGGCCATCCTTCAAGTGTGTCAGTTACGTCTCACTGAAGGCGAAAAGAACTCGCAGAGCGCGTAAGCAGCCATGACCTCGACGAGAATGAGAAAATCACCGGAAGAATATTATTTGTCGCAAGTGGGATGATTTTTGCCTTTTCACTGACGTAAACGTGACGTTAAATGTCTTTTTTCTGGTGAACGGTTTTTTCCGTTTTGGTCCTCGTCGACCGCCGCTTTGCTTACTTTCTCTCGTGGTTAGGGGGCTGAATTTTCGTGCGCATGCTCTAGTTTCACATCTTGCTGTGACCAACTAGAGTCGTCTTTGGTAAAATAATTCGACAACCACGTTGAAGTTTCTTTGGGAGGTCCACGACAGTGGAAGCTCCCGTTACACTGGTGATACTGAAACTCTCTAAAGCCAGAGTCTGAAATGAAGGCTTTTGATTTTCTATATTCACTATTAGGTAACAGAACAACTGAAGGCTCGATTTATGCCCAGTCCTCAAGTTATAAAGAAGAGAATTGAAGGTTTGATCGAGAGAGAATATTTAGCCAGGACGCCTGAAGACAGGTCAGTGTCAACGCGCGAATCGACTCCCTCTCGTATTCAAATATGGATTTGCTATTGAATCCTGGAACAATTTTTGTCCCCGCCTTTTTGCTTCAACCTCCTCTCTTCTCATTCAACTTTCGGACGTTAGTGCTTTATTATTTAGTGCTTTATTATTAAGTGAGTTTGCTCAGGTGTTTCATTGCTTACGTGGAGTGGATGTTGTTTCTCTCTCTCCTAGAAAAGCGTCGATCGCCTTTCTTGTGACAAAGGTTCCCAATTAACCTTGTTGTTTTGATTGTCTTTCAGGAAAGTGTACGTGTACGTTGCTTGAGAAGGAATTCCCGCGCATACTATCAGTCGGTTCCGTGGAACATCAGATCCTTATCTTATGTTGTACAGTGATTATTGGCTATGGATGCATGGAAAAGTCGAAATCAACCGATCGATGGCCGCTGCCATTTTTTGGCTCAGCAGAGTTGTTTTTGTGTCAGATTATCTGTCAGTAGGTGGATCATTTTAAAACCGATCTCGGTATTTCGACTGTGTTTGCTTGGGTTTATACTTGTGCTTATGGATCGAAGTTTTTATTTAAAAGTTCTTCGGTGGATTACTCAGCTGTAACACCGTCAAATGGTAATCAAGGATTTAGGCGAAATTAAAAGCGCAAGGATCTGCGGTTATACTGGTTTGGGTGTCAATTTCTGGAGAAAAGTGTCCCAACACAGTAGTAAAGCTGGATTTTACGGATCTTGAGACGTTCATTAATTACAGTCATCGCCCCAAAGATTCAATTTTGAGAAGGAAAGTTGAATTTCCGCGCTCATTGCTATCGGTCACTCCAAGTGCTGCCGTTCATCATGGCACCGATTTCGCCATCGTGCGATCCCTCGGGCCTATCTGTCTGCCTTGTTAAGAGACAAAATTCATGGTGAAAAGAACCGTGTTTTTTTTCGGTCGAGAAATCATGTATTATATTTCCACAATCCGGCTTCGAAAACTGTTTTCATCTATAATAACGCATGCTGTAATTTGCAAAATCTTCGATAGGCCTGTTAATAATTTAATGGGTATGAAAGAGGGGTCTCTTGGGAAAATAGAATCAGAAAAATAAGCGGCTACATTTTGCTTCCCTGTTTAGATAAACTGTTTAATTTTGTAAGATTTCTTGTGGAATTTACGCAGCGCTGTTGTATCCTAGTTTTTCACTGCCTGTGTTGGAATTGCAGTGTTTTATTTGTTAAAGTTCGTTCAGTGTAACTGAACCTTAAGAATAAAAGAGAGAAAGGAAAGGAACTTTATTTAAGAGTGTAGTCTTCTAGCGCTGGAGCACTAATTGGGGACACTGTAAACTGATCAACAAATTAGCACAAATCAAATCAAATTAGAGGGGAAAACCGGAGTACCCGGAGAGAAACCTCTCGCCGGGGCAGAGTAGAGAACCAACAAACTCAACCCGGACTACATTGGTGGGAGGCGAGTGCTCTCACCGCTACGCCAGCCCTGCACCCCTAACTAAAAGGCCCGTGACCCTTTGAACTCAACCTCCTGAGAAAGGAGCCCTGGTTATTCTTGGCCTTGCAGGGCTGAGTTTCTTTTAAATCTGCTATAACTGTATTACTTTAATTTTATTAATATTTTCTTTCACAATTATGGTTTACATAATATCGCATACATTTTCTTGAACTTTGTCAACCGAAGACAATTTCAGTTTGACATCTTATGATTCTTTGTTCCACGCATAATGTATGACGCAAATGAAAGTTAAACTGAGACCCTGCAGGTACTGATGAGAGGGAAATTTAAAACTGTCAGTGTAGATATTTTGCACGCGAAGTATTCTGACTTTGAGAACAGAGCCTACAACTGCACGTGACTGATTCGTTATTCATGTACTAGGTTGGGTGTGTAGGGCACACACCATCTCGAACGCGAACTTAAGTTGGGACAACGGTTTCTCAAGGGACGACTAAGAACTTCGGGTCACCCATCTTTCTTGGGGACCGTTCATTTACTTGCATGTTCCTTGGGATGCTCTCTCATTAACCTGAGTTTTAGCTACAAGGAAAGATTGTCCAAAG
Source organism: Montipora efflorescens (assembly GCA_014634505.1). NCBI lineage: Eukaryota > Metazoa > Cnidaria > Anthozoa > Scleractinia > Acroporidae > Montipora > Montipora efflorescens. The sequence continues at coordinate 1,258,999 of BLFP01004302.1, read as the reverse complement.
ACGTGTTTCTTGTATGTACTTCATGTTGTGGTTAGTCTAAGGGTGGCTGATTGTCATGTTGGCTCTTATCGTCTCCAAATCTAAGACATTTTACATAGCTCCATGCATTTCGAACAAATCGCACAAATCCATTGTCATCTTGGTGGTTCACATGAATTTTAATCTCTCCGTTTCTGGTGTTTCGGTAAATCTTTATTTCCGCGTTTACGGTAGTATTCCAATCCTCAGACAATCTTCTACCCATACCCTCGGGTGCTTCCCATTCTTTTTCCCTGTGCTTCACATCGTTCTTGTCGTATGAAATCTTTCCATTGCGCAGACGAGTATGAAGCAGTAACTTCAAATCTTTCTCGGGTATCGCTGCGGGGCTTTTGTTACTTGGGCAGGACTGGGATCCAGAAACATATGCACCAGCGCTTTGAGAGAGATTTTTCAAGCAAAGTACTACGCCTTTTTCGCCCAGAAGATTCCAGATAATTTCAGTGATTTCTTGTTCTTCGTCCGGTAATACTTCGTTAGTGTCGCAAAGAATGATCACTATCTTTTTTTCTAGAAGAAAGAAGGTGGTTTGAACTTAAGATTCAGATACATTAAATGCATTTCTGTTCAGGTTGACTAACATGAAAGTACAGACTGTATCTTACCGACAGTGCTTTGAGAAGATTTTAGGAATTCAGTATGCCGAGTGTCCTTCTTCAAATCTTCAGCTGTTAACATGACGAAACAGGATCTCACTGGATTAGTGGAGATCAGTTGATTCAAATCTGTCAGATCTTGGCTTGACATTGAAGATATACCAACAGATACGCCTTCTCCAAACACGTCGTCAATGAAAGTCAGGTCCGATAGGTTTCTGTACAAGATTGCCACGCTTTGTTTAGGAACTGCATCGTTCTTCGCTGCTCCGGGAAAGAGCACAGGGCACGATTGTCCGGTTTCTTGAGCTGTGGTGTCATCGCCTGAAAAAATAACGAGCACTTACAAATAAATTATTACTTTCTTACTAAATACAGCTGATCGTCTGCCGGAAGCGGAACACAGTAACAATTTTATTTACCATTAGTACAAGGACAATTATCCGGATACATAAGAGTGCTAAATTTATATTAATTAATAATGGAGCTGATCGAGCGGCTTTCAGTTTCCCATGCTTACTGATCCTGTCAAATAGGGGTACTTTGACTCGCTCAAATCACAACTCGTAAAAATCTACGTTAATGTTACAAAGAAAAACAATGAGACTTATATTATGAAACCATTCACTCAATTACCATTGAACATCTATCCTTTAACCATAAACCTCATAAAGAAACGGAATGTTGTTGTGACTGATAATTTACGATGGTAGTTGTGTGGGTAGGGGTCGGCCCTCTGTCCCGTGGGTAGTAAAATTAGATTTTCATTTTGTCCTTCCGAGAGCGGAGCTTCTCTTCTCATCAGCTCCCTTCCTCTTTCTTCTATTCTTTTCATTTCTAATCTCACGCATTTTTTTCCTTTTCCCAGTGGCCTAATTCTACGACTTTCGTAAACACCTTGTTGCTCCATTTCCTTTGTCCCTTTTTGTCACTTGGTCCTTGATGTAGCGGTTGACAACCATCGAGTAAATAGTATTGGAATGCTTCACACTTACCGCGTGGCATATCATGGTGCTCAAAATGGCCTGACGAGTCCTGCCCCACAGGTTCGTCTTGATTCGCACCTTCACAGGACTTTGAACTGTCAGGTGGCGGTTCGATCGTTAAACGCACTTGATTATGTGGGCTGTGCTGAATATCATGAGTATCAATCCGTAACCCCGATTCACTCGCAGGCTTAGCTATGGCGTCTTCTTTTCTTAGGTTGGGCAGATTTTTCAAGCAAAGAACTAGGCCTTTTTCGCCCAGACGGCCTCCAATAGTTTCAGTGATTGCCTGTTCTTCATCCCGTGATACATCTTCAGTGTCGCAGAGGATGATCACTATCCTTTTTTCTAAAAGAAAGGTGTTTTGGTCATTAGATTCAGATAGAAAACAATTTAACGCGGTTTTTGAAATTAAAATGTTCTTGTGTACACCGAAATCAAATTCCTTTGCCATCCACCAAACAAAAGAAGTTATTGTTTCACCAGCCAATAAACCTCTGGTTGGACATTGATGACAAATGGTGACGTCATGCGAAAATCGTCATGACGGTGTGCTGAAGATCCAATCACGATAGCGGAAACCCCGTGCTCGACAAGTCCCTGCAAGCCAAAAGACGGGCCCAATGAGTTATCGTCCTACAACTCTAAACATACCTGTTGATGGATATTATTGTTATTTATGTTGCCGCTCAAGGTTTGATCCCCAGAACCGCGTACCAAAATGTATTATGTATTTATTCAAAGGCTTGAAGATCTGTCTTTCCCAGCGTCCACGAACTCAAAATTGTCTTACATTAAATTGAAATTTTTTTCGGGTTGACCAGCATGAAAATATAGACTGTATCTTACCGACAGAGCTTTGAGCCGTTTTTAGGAGTTCAGTATACCGAGTGTCCTTCTTCAAATCTTCAGCTGTTAACATGACAAAACAGGATCTCACTGGATTAGTGGAGATCAGTTGATTCAAATCTGACGGATCTTTGCTTGACATTAGGGATATACCAAGAGAAAGGAGATCTCCAAACACGTCTTTAATGAAAGCCAAATCCGATTCGTTTCGATACACGAGTGCCACGCCTGAAAAAAGAAGGAGCTCATAACGTTAAATTACTATTTTCTTGCATTAAATTTGATCGGCTGCTGAAAAAAACAATTTTCTTTTTTCACTGAATACAAGGACAATTTTGGGGACACATAACAGTATAAAATTTATACTTGGAAGGCACGGGTCACCTAGAAAAACTATAAAGCCCATTTACACGAGCAATTTTTCCTTGACAAGTCCACTTGTCAAGGAAAACTTGCCGACTGTACACAGTAGCAAGTTTTCCTTGACAAGTTTTCCTTGACAAGTTTTCCTTGGTAGTGTAAATGAAAAATATGACAAGTTTTCCTTGTCACATTTTCCTTGTTGTCCATCTACACGAGCAAATTTCAGACTTGACAATTTTTCCTTGTCAAGGAAAAGCTAGCATGCCAGATTTTCCTTGACAAGGAAAATTTGTCCACTATTCCCCATCTACACGAGCAATTTTTCCTTGTCAAGGAAAACTTGTCAAGGAAAAATTGCTCGTGTAAATGGGGCTTAATAGAGCTAATCAAGCAAGGGCATACCTATTTTGGAAATAGGAAAATAACTAATATGTGTAATTGTGGGGAATGGCATGAGTTTTAGTAACAAAGACAGGAAAAACAAACAATTTTAGTTTTAAATAACTTTATCGTGAAGCAGTAAGTCAATATTCTGAAAGTAGGTGTATGATTACTTTGTGCGTGAGAGCTTGTTCTGGCTTTGGTGATGAGCTCCTTGTTCTGGTGATTGTTTTACGGAGGAATCCTTTGATACCCCTTAGGATACGTTCCTTTGGGATGATCCGAAAAAGGATCACTAATCCAAGATCACTTGGATCATGGTGCATCAAAGGAACCGAAAAATCCTTTCCCAGAGTGGATTTATCGGTTCCTCACCGTGATCCAAATGATCTTGGATCAATGATCTTTTTTCAGATCATCCCAAAGGAATGCACCCTTAAATTTGCTCAGGCTTTACGAATTATTGTCAACGGTTGAAAGAAAATGTCAAAGGAGGATGGAAGTGACTCTCCTCTCTTTTTATCCATCACTCTTGTTCAGTTTCTCTACTTCCGCAAACATTGTGTTGCTTCATTTCAGCTGTCGTTCTAGTTGTTTTTTTTTTTAACCCGGCTCTTAGTTTAGAGGTTGAGAATCATAAAGTAGCTACTGGAATGCCTCAAACTTACTTGGCCTTTCAACAATGACAAAATCCTCTGATGAGCCCTGTTCCATAGGTTCGCTTTCCCTTTCATCTTCAAACGAGTTTGGACTGTCAGGTGGCGCTTCGAACTTCCTCTCTTCCTCACTTGTTGTTTGTCTTTCAAGTCCATTCAGTGATTCCAGTGGATTAGTGCCACGGGAGGGATTTTGGTCATCCTCTGTTTTATCACCTCGTTGCTCGAGTGTTAGAACAGGAATAGGCTTAGGAACAAATTTTTGCTTGTTCTCCAGGGGATCGAGGAAATGAATCATGGCTTCTTCATGGATAGGCCTGTGTTCTTTCTCCCAGGAAAATATGAAGCTTTTTCTTCCATCCATTAATTTCTCGTCGAACTGAGAGGAAATCTTTCTATAAGCCCAGCGAGACAGTACACTGCCCTGTTTCTCTGCCTCGTCTTTGTAATTATAATCTCCACCAATCACGATAATAACTTTTTCATCTAAAAGCAAGTTAAAAAACGTTGTTGCAAAGGAACCCATTGTCGTGCGGGCTCATTTCCCGAAACAGCGGCTGATAATTAGGCAAACTTCACTTTTAAAAAATTTTCCCGAAAACATCGAATAGCAAATCTTCAATACACCGAGATTTGATTTTCGATTCTTTTAAGAAAACAAAAGTTAACAAAAACGATATTGAATTCGCTTAAAAGGAATCATCGGCAGCTGATGTATGCCTCTTATATATCATGATTACTCGGGAACTGAAAATGAAACCTTTGATCGGGGAAAGCAAGATTCTTTTCTTTCTTTCCTGGAAACTGAAAGCGGACCGCTTGATAGGAGAATGCATCGCTTGCCTACATTATGTTAGTTTGTCAATGAGTTAATTTCTCTTTCGCGACCGAAATGTTTGTACACAGGGGTACTCAGCACTAAACTGAAACAGTAGGTTTTGCTACCTTAACCTAGTCATCACTTTATGCTTTCATTAGAACAAAGCACTGAGGACCCAGTTTTCCTGTCCAAAGCGGCAACTTGAGTAAGACGAAATAAACAAAACACTTCCGCCTTACAAATTTCTGACCGTCTGTCTGTTTCATTCAAAAGATATATAAATGGTTGACCACTCTTTAGGTTATAGGAAAATTTGTTGCTGTGAATTCAAAGATCTAGCGTCCACTACTGAACATTTGCATAGATGCCATTTTACTGCGATGCAGTAATCACCTCCGTAAACACATCACCTACCAGTTTTCTTCATCAAAGCTCTGTAAAGCATGGCGTAGCCAATACCTGCGTTTTCTTCGTTGATAGACAATCGAGATTCGTTTGCATGGACAACGAAAATGGCATAATCCACCTGTGTATGTTCTTTGATGATGCTATCGCGCACATCAGCCATTTCACGAAGGTCGAAGTAACGCTGAACCGGAGAGATGTCAAAACCAACTTGCGCTTCGATGCTTTTCATCAACTTTTCCACTGACTCCAAACGGAAGGTATGATCGCAGTTGAAAAGATGAAAACTTTTGGATTTAATCTCTTCTCTTGATCCTGCTACAGGATCTTGTATATTAGTAGTGGAGATAGGTGGTTCGGCCATTTCTTGTGATATTTTTCAGTTCTTGTCGGTATTTTCCCGGAAGAAGCGAATGACACGACTTGTCTTGTCAAAACAAGTCACGCAAGACCATAGCTACTTCCGCCTTATAAAAATATAGACCCTCACCCGGCTCGTTATCTCTAGCAAAAATTTGTTCCTACAAAATACTTCAGTAACTCGTTCAGAATAGTCAAAACAAGTAAGTTTCTAACTGTAGAGTTTCAAGCGGAGGCTCAGTGAGTTCTTGGAAACACCCTTTGTGACGTCAAAGACGGTACTTTGACAAATGAAAAATTTGCAATTATTCTATTCTGTAGACAACAATAAAATTTCGCAACAAAGGCACTCAATGTATAATACAGAAAGGATTTTTCGCATTTATTGAAATGTCTTTAACGGCGAAATAGTAACTCAATTACAAAATACAGAGGGAAGATATGTCGCAGTTATTGAAATTTCAGTAATGGCGAAGTAGCCAAACGTTATAATAGGATAGAGGGAATATTTCGCAGTTAATAAAATGTCGTTAACGGCGAAGTAGTCTATTACCACAAAAGATTAGCGAAGATATTTCACAGTTAATGAAATTGCATTAACGGCGAAGTAGCCAATCGAAACAATAGGATAGAGAGGATATTTCGCAGTTATCACAATTTCGTTAACGGCGAAGTAGTAAATCACGAGAATACATGTGCGAAGATATTTTGCAGTTAATGAAATTTTCTTACCGGCGAAGTATCCAATCACAATAATAGCATAAATGGCATATTTCATTTCATCAAGTTATTGAAATTTCATTTATGGCGAAGTAGCCAATAACGATAATAAAATATAGGAAATATTTCGCAGTTATTGAAATTTCATTAATGGCGAAGAAGACAATCACAATAGAATAGTAGAGAGAATAATTCGCTGTTATTTGAATGTCATTAACGGCGAAGTAGTCAATCACAATAATTTACTAGCAAAGATATTTCGCAGTTAATGAAATTTCATTAACGGCGAAGTAGCCAATCGCAAAAATAGAATAGAGGGAATATGTCGCAGTTATCGAAATTTCGTTAACGGCGAACTAGCCAATCGCAATAATAGAATAGAGAGAATATTTCGCAGTTATTCAAATGTCATACTGACTGAGTTTTCATAATTTTAGTTTCAGGAATATTGAATCCAAATAGCCAGCAAGCTCAAAGGAGATAACTGTACTCTCAAGGAAGCGATCATGGATCAAGACGGTCAATTAGAACAATTGATCAAAAGCATAAGGAGTTTCAAGATTGGTACTTTTGAGACATGTGGTGATGCATTGATTGGTGAAATCGAAGGTCTACGACTGAACGTCGCTCTCTTCGGCATGACTGGCTCAGGGAAATCAGCCTTGATCAACACATCTTCGAATGCTTGGGTTTTGAAGCGCCTGCAATGACTCAGGCAAAGTCTTGCGAAAGAACGCGAGTGCTGGACTGTTTTCCTGTTCCTGGGAGCCATGTTACGTTTTACGACACCGCAGGGTTTTTTCATCTTGGCAAGATAGAGGAAGGTCATTATTTCGTCAATCAATATCATCATCATATATCTTTATTTACTCTCGGATTTTTAGAGTAGCTTGGTGTAGCTACTATCTCCGAGCATTTACCCTCCCAACCATGATACACCATAGAAGACAGACTACAACACCGGGAACTACATGCCCTACTCTTTGCGACAAGTGTGTGGGTTTTTTTACGTCCCACAGGATTATGAACATTGAAGGGTTGTGAGACGGGACCTCCGGCTTATCGTCCTTATCCGAGAAGACTAGAGAGTCTAACCATTTGCAGATGTAATTACAAAGGCAGCACTTTCTCCTCAGTTATTTAAAGACCCTGAGTGTTGGTCCGGCCGGAGTTGAACTCACGGCCTCCCGCGTGACAGCCCGGTGCGCGGCTTTTCTATGCTAACGCAAGCTCCAGAAAAGGGGGAAGGGAAGGAGGAGAGACATTTATGATACGGGAGACCGGGGAATAAAGGCCAGATAAGAGAGTCCTTAGAGGGAGGAAATAACCAGAGTATCAGCCTTTCCCAAGGGGTAGGGGGTCGGGAAAGCAGGGAAGGAAGGATTTTTTTTTCCCTCCTCTCCCCTCCCAAGAAAAGCCCGATGATCTGGCTTGGAACGAAAGTAACCGAGGGAGAAAGACATCGTGATGTGAGCGAAAGTTCCCAATCCCCGCTACGGGGGCAGGGGGAACGGAGGGGAGGGGTAGGTATGATAACCTTAAATATTATTTCATATTTTTAACAGGTGAACTATTTCGTATCATTTACGGACTCGAAAAACCCGAAGATGACTTGACACGAGACGCCGCTAGTGCATGGAAGGCGACTAAAGGCGGACTTGCTGGCCACAAATACGAGAAGCCTCCAATTGCAGATCAGGTACATGTGGTCATTTGGGTGATCAGCGCCACTGATGTCAGATTTGAACAGAGAAAATACAGAGAAAACATTGACTTTGTTCAACACATCCTGAAGAGAGAAAGTAAGACCTTACACTCCACCTTTACTAAAATAGACCGGTTTTTAATCTGTTGCCGTGATTCACTTAAAGCAAAAAAATTACGTTGGCTAGAGACATTTAAAACACAAAGTTAAGACATGAAATATTCTTAAACCAGTTAGGTATGGTTATTTTTCATACTTGAGTCTTACTAAAAATCAGCTTCAGTGTTTTGTTCATTATTTCAAAATTTTTGCCTCACCATTTGTAGAGAATTTTGAGTCCTCCATCAGAGAACAACATTAAGGTAGACGCAACCGTTAATCTTTCCTTGATGATCAGAGTTGATAGGACACTTAATTTGTGATATTGTGAATTGACTCAATGATTGACTGTATTCCTCGACACAAGAGATGTTTAAGTTGGGGAGAGGACTGGGCAAGTGTCCATCCTCTCCATGGCGCTAATCAAAATTATTGGTGTGCACATATTTACGTGCATTTCCTGACATGACGTAGCTGATAGCCCGGTAATAGTGGAAAGAGGCAATTCAGAAAAATGCCCCTCTATAGAGTGTTCCCACGTGACGTTACGGCGGCCATGTTAGTGTTCCTAAACAATGGAACGGCGGCCATGTTGGTGTCCCAACTAATCCTCTGGGAATTGAGCTCTATTATTATCGGCAAACGTTTTCTTTTGTTTCGGTGGAAAAACAAGGTAACTGATCACGTGAGTGCATGAAAACACTCTATAGAGTCAGTTCATAGTGGTCACTGACACTGAGGTTTAACTCAAAGTTGCATTTGCCTGGTTATCTTTCTGGTCCCTGTGGCACAAATATTAGAACTTAGCTATAGTACCACGGCAAAAAAAAAATTAATAAAACCAGGCGGTCAAGCTGATATTTGCCACTCTTTCATCTTTGTGTCCACAGTTATCACCATCATAACAGTGTTAACCCATGATGATGAAATCCAAACAAGGGCAAACCCTGAATCAGAACGAAAGAGATTAAGAGATGTTGCTATGGAGGTCACCGGAAGCGATAGGAGAAATGTGTACTTCGTCGCAAATTCATTTGGTGATCCGAAAGATTACTCTCCTGTTTATAAGAAAAGCGTGATGCAGGTTGTTGAGGAAGCGCTGAAGTGTGGGAAACTTTCAGTTAAAATGCGCCAAGTTCAGAGAGAAGGATCTAAGACAATGGCTCGGAAAATGCGCGAGACTAAACCCGGGGCTGGAAAATTCAAGAAACCACAAGATAACACTTTCAAAGAATAGGCCATATTTTTGGCCAAACTTTGCTAGTCAGCTCTAGAAATGTGGGCCTGAGCTGAAAATTGCAACCTTACTTGTCAATATTACATATCTTACTAGTAGAAATAATTTATTAGAGAAGCATTTTTTAAATTTTCAGAGCTTGCAGGATTGAGTTCTAGTTAACAGCGAAAAATTATGGTAAATGTAGTCTAAATTGTGAACGTTAATTGTTCATGATATTTACATCTGAACTACTTATCAATGCCTTTGTCTTGCGGTGGCCTTCAGTTGGCGGGAGGTTTTTTTCTGAATGTTAATCACTTTTTACGTATTTATCATGAAGCAACCAAAGCTCTATCTAAGACGAAGGTGTATTGCACTAGCATTGAACGGGTGCACTGTATTTCCTAACAAGTTAACACTAACACTTATTTCATTGTTTGAAACGGAAAGCAAAATGCTTAGACGGATAAACTTAATGTGCACCTAAAATGTGTTTTTTCATGCGTTATTAAATCTTGCCGTCAAATATTTATTCATGTCCCCGTTTTCACACGGCGGTGGCAATGAACAAAAGAAAAAGCTCAGCTTGGAACAGACTCCAACACGAACGGGCGCATGTTTAAATTATGACGGTTGGCGCAAGCGCACATTATTCTCACAATTCTTAGAAAGACGGCCACGGACACAAAGCAATGTTGGTTATTTATAAGATTTATCACTTTCGCAAGAAATGGCTGCTAAGGAGGAGATAAGGAAGTTTTACCTTTTCAACTGCGATGAAACCTACGACTTGAAAACAGTTGAAAAGCTCTTATTGGACGTAGAAAAGAAATACGGCATGAAAATCTCTGCTGAGTCACATTACTTTGGCCTTCAGCGAATGGATGAGTTCGTTGACACAACATTGCCGACATTGAAGATGGATTTCGCCATTTTTGTTCTTCATGCAGATGAATCTCGGCTTTCTATTAACGAAGATAATGCTGGGATTGGCTACGCGAAGTTCTACCGAGCATTGTTACCTGCCACAGGTCAGTTTTAAAGCAAACTTCACTTCCGGGCTTACTCAGTTGAAGCTCTTAAAGGTACAAGTTACATCTTTACTTTTTAAGGTTTTTCCGACCTGTGCGAGACTAGGAAGTAGCACCCAAAGAAGAAGTTCACTTTCTTTTGATTCAATGGCCGGTTGCTTCCCAGGATGTTATCCAAACTCTGATATATAAGAGTCAGGTTTTGTCCATCTCCCAAGGAAAGAAGTGCTTCGACAAAACAGCTAGATTCTCGTTTCCAACTGGTATATCTTCCGTTGACTTAAAACTCGGAACTTCTTAATAGAGCTTTTCATATCCCTGAAAAACCACTTTAAATGACCAAGATCAACGGTGATTTCATTGAAATTTCCGGTGAACCTCCTCGCTTACAAGAGACGACAGTGGAATCCCGTCTAGAATATTCTATTGTTCAAGAATTGAACTGTTCACAGTATCCGCAAGAAAAAAATGTAGGAACGGTATAATTCTTTGAGTAAAAGAACACGAGCTTCTAGACTGAACACACTCTGACATTTTGCAAACAGAACGCTCACTTTCGCTTTCAGATTGAGTTGTTTGATATTCACGTGACGAGAATGTCACGGTAAAAGCCGGAAACAATTCTTGGAAAGATTTATTTCAACAACGCGCACTTGTCTTGTTTAATATGCGGGGATGACTTTCTCGGAGAAAAAGGAAGAAAATTACAGGTCGGCTTGGATGTGACCGGTGCAGCTGGCTGAAATAGAATTTGCTTTATTGCGCCCTTCTCTGCAGAGATTCGATGCGTTTCCCAATGCATTTTGCAAACTTTTTGTAAGCTCGCATACAGAAAGACCAATCATTTTTACGGAGGATTCTCTCAATACAGGAGCTCCGTTTGAGTTATTGTGGAAGGGAGAGGATACGTTGCATTCAATAGAGCTGATATTTTGAGTTTCTTCGCTTTTGCACTTGAAAAAGAATGATTGTTAACTTTACGTCTTACTGAATTCTATCCGATCTATCTCAGATGGCAAAGTATTGATAGTGATTGGCGGTGATACATATTACAAGGATGAAGAGGAAGAAGAAAATTTCGTAATGTCACGCTGGGTGAGGAGAAAAATATCCCCTCAGTTCCGTGAAGAGGATATGGATGGACGAAAAAGTTTCATTTTGTCTTGGAACAAGAAGCACAGGCCAATTCACGAAGAAGCGTTACGACATTTCCTCAACCCCAGTAAAAAGGGGTGCACCTTCAATTATACTCCTCCACCCAAACTTGTACCTCCTCCACCCAAACTTGTACCTCCTCCACCCAAACTTGTACCAAGCCACACAGAACCTGATTCGATCCCGCCGCTAGAGGCCAGTCATACAGATAGAGAGGTTTGAATACCGGCTTTGCTTTGTAATTATTTTCCAAGAGATCTATCTAACCAGGTAGCTTATTTGCATGAGCCGAGGCAACAATTCACTGTGTTAACATCTTATATCTGCGAAATAACTTGCTGCCCTTCAGTTTGTAAAAGGATTCAAACTCCAGTACGATTTCAAGTAACTGGGGAGCACCTGTAAAACTGCTACATCGGATGCTTCCTGAAGAAGGTTAACTTGGCCAGATAAAAGAACGTTAACTTAACAGTTGATTAGTTTTATCCAATTAATTTATACCTTACACGTGGATTATCTTCCGTCCATGGTTGCTTGCTTAAATTTTCAAATGGAACGACCCAGACTGTAATCTGACCTGGTAAAAGCCTCCAGTAGCGAATGTTCTGCTCAAAAACTGTTAAGTTGCATGGATTTGTCGTTTTCCTTTTTTGATTGCCCACAGTCTTATTAGCTTGAAATGAGAATCAGGATTGTCACTGTTTCTTTTATCACCGGCAGCCACTTTTGATGGAACAAGAGCAAGACGAACTCGAAGAGACCACACATTCCTCTTTGCTGGAACGTGGTGGTGACAAACCAGAGCGCTACAGAAGATCATTTGGAGATCGTTACGGACAAGAGTGTGACTATAGACGCTTCACCGAAAATGGTGCAGGTGAAAAATGCACAATGCTTAAAAAAAAATGCTTTGTAGAAAGTTGTCATGCAAATAAGGAAGTTATCATACAACGCATTTTTCCTCCTATATATTTCGTTGGTTTGGTTTTGTCGAAACAAGAAAAGAAATATTGGCCAAACTTAAGTTCATCTCAGATTTATTGTTCTACCTAAGAATCATATGTCTTAGTACTGCCTATATGAATAACACGAGTTGTAATCATGTGTTGTGCCTATGGCTTTAGTATTGTTTTATACACAGTTCATCTATTTGATTGCGGTAGACTATTCCACCGTTCTATAGCTTTTGGTACAAAACTGCATGTAGAGACATGACTTCTTGCATAAGGAATGCTATTGTATTCTGAACGCATAGTAGTATCCAGCAGTATAGAGAAGACGTTGATTTGAGCCATGAGATGCACTTATCAATATTAGATTGAACGTACTACGAGAAACTTCAAAAAGGAGCGTCTCCCTCTTGAAATAAATTT
>BLFP01004302.1:1226242-1241242 GCA_014634505.1 Montipora efflorescens | reverse complement strand
TGTTTGATGTAGTTGTAATGAAAATCATACATGAGCGTTTTGCTTAGATCTAAAATACACATCCCTACATATGCTGGTCTATTGAGGGTTAGTGTTTCTTTAATTTTATGCACGGCTACAAGATTTTTGTTGAATATTTTACTGCCTACGTAAGTTGGTTTTGATGTTAATTTAATCAGTTTTTTCTCATCCGTGACTAGTCTTAAATCAACTCTTTTCCGTAAATTTTCCATTGTTTTTCCAAATACACTGTTGTTCATAAGTTTGAAGAAGTCTTTTTCAAAAGCATTTTTGGCATCAGTTACGGTTACGGTCTTTTCTGTGTTAAATTCAATATACGGCTTCATCCATGGTGAATGATTAAACTCAAGAACACGATGAACTTTGGTTATTTTGAGTCCTAAATCAATATACAATTGAAGTGTTCTGTAGTGTAAAACGTATTTTTCTTTGTTCTTTAATGTTGGAATCAGTTTGTGAACAAGACCAGTTGATACATTATATTGATCAGCAATCTTTTTACAATAAGGAGACAACATATCCATATTAACTTTGGTCTTTTCAGCACCACATGGATAATCATTATGTAAATTATGCAGTTCTTTCGGATACTTAAGATTAACTTCCAATATTGATCTTTTAGTGCTGTTTTCTCTGTACTTAGTTAGGTCAGGCTTATCCATTTGTTTTTTTGATAACCATTTGAATCCTCCTGTTGGTAAAAATTGACTCATAGCCCATCCATATAAATTATTAGCGTCTAAATACATAATATACTTTGAAGGAGTCTTTTTATCGTATGTTTTCATGTATTTATTATTTGCTTTTGAATATCGGTTAGCTATGTATGATATTCCGCCACGCATACCTTTTTCAATGAACTGAAACATATCAATGTCAGTCATTAGCTCCAATAGACCATATTCGTATTCTCAGTATTGGACTGGAACTAGCTTGCAATGGAGGCTAATGCGGAGGAATATATTAAAAAGTATTTGCATTTGAAAAGATTCCCCCGCATTAGCCTCCATTGCAAGCTAGCTCCAGTCCAATACCGAGAATACGAATATGGTCTATTTGATATCAGTTATTTTTAACATTGCGTCCCAAGATAATCCTGGTGGTGAAAAATAATGAGAAGGATCTAGCTTGTAATACTGTAAGCATGTTTTTCTAAAGTTTTCGAATACATCAGCTAATAAAAGTATGTCAGATTTGAGATACAAGTCGTGATATTCGCCTTTTTTTTTTTTTAATTTAAAGTATTCCATACATTTTGTGCGTGTTGATAAGCTTCATGTTATATGTTCATTATTTAATATGCTGAAAAATTCTTCTTTTGTTGGCAATTTGGTTTCATTAAACTTTTCAAATGAATCCGTATAATCGTAAGGATAAATTCCTTTTTGTTTCATAAGCTGGAAAAGTTCGTTTTTGAATGTTTCTTTTGTGTATTTGAATGACTCATTAGGTAAATTGCCAACTAGTTTATCAAGACTTGAACTCATAAATTGAAAGCTATCAATAAATGTTAAATGATTACCAAGCATGAAAGCCATATACTTTTCCATGCTATTAGGAATAGCACTAATAATCATTTGGCATTTTTCTCCATTTTTATTTTTGTAAGTGTGATTTTTAGCTATTTGACCAATATTTTGCATTAGAAAATGTGAATCATAACCACGTAAGTTGTGAAATATAACTGGTATTTATCAGTAAGTCTAAAATTCAGGGTTCCGGGTATTAGTAATATGGCAATGATCTCTTACACGAATGTCTTTATCAGTATATTTTTTGTTACAAATATGGCATGAATCAGCTTTTTAAAGTTTTAGTTCATCTTCCTTTGTCATTTTTAATTGTATTTGATAACATTTTTACAATGTTTAACCTCTTCAAGCATTTTTTCCATGAATTGGTAAACAGAATTAGGACCTCTATTTATTTTAACTGGTTTGGTATATTTATCATCATAACAGCAAATGACTTTATAACCATAGCCACAATCTAGGTTTCAGTGTATGATTTATAATTGTTAAGCCCTGGCCAAACTATCGAACAAAGGTGGATTGAAGGCTCCAACTTTGCTCGATCCAACATTGTTCGACCATTTGGCCGCCCATGTTGGAAGACGTTCGTCCAACATTTTTTGTTCGATCAAATGTTGGATAGAGTCACTTTAAAAATTCAAATAAGTTAAATAAATAAATAAATAAATAAATAAATAAATTAAATTAAAAAAATTTATTTCAATTTTTTATACAAAAAAATTATTCTATATGTTTTTCAAAATTTTTTATATGCTTTTAGATTTAATATGAGTCCATTTACCAGCAAGTTTATAATCTTTATTATTTCATGAATCACACATTTTCTTTTGTTATTCAACATCCTTTATTTAACTTACATACTTCATGAATATTTAACTAACTGAAAGTCCGGGGAGGGCTTGATAATGTAGCAGGGAAGAGCGGGGCTGATGAATTGAATAAATTGCTAATTATAAATGCAAGGGCAATATCTATATAGGTACCCGGTATTTATCTGTATATTGCCCTGCTGCTCTGGGCAATATACAAATAAATCCCTTCCATTTATAATGAGCAATTAAAGCAAATCATACACGTCCTTTGACCCCGCCAAACATTCTGAGAAAATTTCTCCCTTTAACACAAATATAGAAATTTATTCTGCAACTATAGAAAATACAGTAGTATCCCATATATATCATACAGGCTATGTGGTTCACTCTTAGAAAATTTTAAGTCTTTGGATATTACAAACGAGCAATTCTGGAACACAACGCTGTTTGATCCTTTCCCAGTCGCATTGTTGTCATCTCGGCAAAATCTTTTTACTACGTCATCAACTGACTGATCTACTTTTCTTTTTAACGAGGACTCGGCTTCCCTTTCTCCTACGGATCCTTCGGATCGACAATTTAATGCTTTAGAAATCTCAATTTTGGTAGAGACATCAGGCCTCTGAAAAGATCTGATATCTCGGTAGCTCGTACGCTCCATAATCAACTTATCTGAGATTCCTTTATCCAGTCCACGTGTTGCTGTTGCGGCCCTCAGACTGTGATTGCTGAATTGGCCCTGTAGGTCTGCGTCTTTACACATTTTGCTAACAACGTTTCCAAGCTTGTTATGTCCAACAGGAGTATTTTGCGTTAGGAAAATTTCGTCGTCACTATCCATTGCCGCTCTCACAAGTGTACTGGCCCCCCAAAAATAGCAAGACAAAAATAAAAAAACACAAAAGGTTTGAAATTTGATTGTTGTCGGCTTACCAAACAAACAATGCGCTATTGTTCTCCGTTTCTCATCTAAGTGAGAACAAGTGTTTCGAACAAATTATGACCCGTGAAAAGCCCTCTCTAGATGCTGTGTGGAAACCTTTACAATACTAACAATGAAATACGTAAATATTGTCTGTGGTCGGATCAAAAAATGACATTAAAAAAATATATATATTTACAGGGGATATCACCAAGCTAACTCTAAGTTAATTAGGGTGGTCCTCTACCTACAGAACTACAAATCAGCACGCCGCCGAGTAAATTTTCGTTTGATTGGTTTGTGTAGCTCATCTGCTAACTGTTTCTGCCAATTTATTTTTTCTTTACTCGACGGCTTTTTTCATTTTTTGGCTTAAGACCAAGTCCTAGTTTTTGCTTTGTGTTTATTACATTTCGAGCTAACCAATGGCCCCATTGTCGTTCATTGTATGGTACATTGTCTAATTCTTGTACCATTTTCCTGTCAGCTTTATTTTTGCATTTTCTATCATCTTTACAAACAGCATAATCAACATCATGCTGCATTGCAATAGAATCAGTTGGTCCTGCTGGTTGATCATATATTTCAAGTATTTTGCCTGTAATTGGGTCATATTTAAGCTGTTTTTCTAACGGATTATATGGTCCAGTATATTCATGACCAGGAAAAGTAAATCCTGATTGAGGTCTTGGTAATTTACCAATAGCTTTATGTAAATCAAAACCACTACCATCTAAATCTTTTCTGTTTGTTTTATATTTTTTCTTTGGTCTGATTTTTGTTGACAATTGATTCAAAGCTTGTGATCCAACGTTATGAATAGCCGGATTAAGCTTATCCAAAGCATAGTCAATAGCTTTTTTTTGTAAAGCAGGATTTCGTAATGCTTCTGATCCATAGTATCTAGCCATTTCAAGACTTTTTTTTACCAAGATAAGGGATACCTTTTGTTTAAAGCAATTCAGCTCCAAAATTACCAAAATCTGACATGATCCCTTTGCCTGCCATCTCTGACTGGCTATTTAAATTCCCTGATTTTTAACAAATAGAGTCTTTTTAATGCCGCATTCAGCACAAGTACAAAAGAACAAAAGTCTACCATTTTTGGCTGTTTTATAACAAGATGGTTCTACACATTCAGTCTGTTTTCTTTGTTTTACGCAATATTATTTCATTTTGTTATATATATAAATTACATATTTTTAAAATACTGTTCAATAAAATTTTCATTGTGTTTTGTATCATGTATGTCGAAAACATTCAACAGATCATAATATGAATTACCTTTGTTCATTTTTTTCAAAAAATGCAAGCAAAAATAACCACAAGTTGTCGTCATAATATTTTTTATTTAATTTTTTTGATGTAATAATGTTAATTTTTTTTATTCTGGCATGATTTACAATCTCTTGAAATGGTGCCATACCAAAACTGTCAAAATAATTTATTATACCATCCTTTACATAAGTAGCAGTCCAATGAGTGCCACTCATATATGATGGTTCAAGATTGTAAATAAATAATGTTTGTTTATGATTATGAGGAGCATTTTCATTTCTTAATAGCACATCATTTATTGGTATATGCAAATATTAACACCAGTTTATTAAATCATGATTGCTTAATGGAATATTATTAGGAAATTTTGGTTTTACAGTATTGCTCCTAAAATTGGAATATTTTGAAAAAGACTGTTTGGACCTAACAATAATCCTTTTCCTTTTTGAACTTTTTTTTTACCTCTTCCTATTTTATTAGGATATGAATAAAATAGAGGTGGAAATTTTGGTAAACCTATTTGTGGAGCTGATCCGCCTATGTTTTTATATGTTTTAGTTCCTATTATTGGTGCATTTCCACCTGTTAACTTTTTTATTGCTTCAACTGCTAATGGAATACCAATACTAGCTAAAAGAGTACCAAAAAAACCACCTGATTGTGTTTTTGTTGGTTTTATAAGAACAGCTTTTTCCATTTTGTAAAGCATTAAGCAGGTCCTTTTTTGTTTCATATTTAACAGATCCTTATATGGAATTAACTGATGCATTCTGTTTTGAGGTATAAGGAAACCACCTATTCCTTTTTCAGTAATAGCCTTTAAAGCTTGACTTGCTCCTTCCGAAGCTAATCCTGATAAAGCTGATAAGCCTAGTGTTTTACCAAGAGTTGGAAGCAATGTTTTTCCTAATGACAAATTGAAGATAATAAACTTCCTCCAACTTGTTTTCTAATATTAGATTTAGATAATTTGATATCCATGCCTTTTTTCAATTGTTTGCTTTTGTTTAATCGTTTTACAACATTTGCAGGTACATGAAGGGTATCGTTTCCTGATAAATTATTATTTGTTAATCTTAAAACAATTGTTTCTCGTTTATGAAAAGCTTTTGCTAAGTTCTTTTTTTGATTTGGTGATAATTTTACATTTATTTCGTAAAGTTGTGTCATTTCTTGTATATATTATACGCTATGTAATCTATTGGTTAAATAACATATAATTGATTAAATATAAAAACCAAATTCAAACTATAACAAGTTCATTTCCAATTTTATCAATAGCAATTTGTTCTTCATATAAAACAAAATCATGTACACTACAACTTTGATTAGAATTTGCTGACAATCTATATCTGAAAGTTAATTGTTTTGGATCACGTGTAACTAAAAATATAAGTGGATACAAACTATCGTAATTGCTTAGATTTAGCTGAGTACCAGAACTATAATCATTTTTTCTCATTGCATATGCCATCAAATCACAAAATATTCGTACTTTTGAGTCACTATCATACTCTAATTCAGGGTAAAAAAACACCATTTCCACATTCAAGTCTGCAATTATTAAGAGAAGCACCACCATCTAATGAAAAAGTATCCATTTTATGAGGTTTTGTTTCTTCATGTCTAAATCCGTTAGCATTTCTGTAGTTTTTCTTCAAATATACAAATACATATTTTACATTATCAATACTTGCTGATATTTGAAAATAACCGGAAGTTCGGGTTGGTTGACTTACTTCATACAACTCTCTGAAATATTTCCACTTTCATTCTTTCATGAATGAGCTAACAAAATTGGAATAAACACTATCTTTTGGAATTAATTTTGGCAACCACAATTCAAATTTGTCTAGAACAATTCTTCCTGCATCAGTACCACTTTCCATGTGAATTAATTCTCCATCTTCGTTTAAAGTAATATTAAATTGAAGTTGCATTGGAACTAGCATTTTACTTTCTAATTCTTCAAAAAAGCTGTAACAATTCAGAGGAATGATTCTATTAATATGTTTTGCTCCTCCTGTTCCACCATCATTAACAGCTTGAGAAAGCAATCTTCTAGACTCGAAACCAATATTGTTATCGGCTGTTGTATTATTTGTATCAAGGTACCATAAACTATTTTTAC
Organism: Montipora efflorescens; assembly: GCA_014634505.1. Taxonomy (NCBI): domain Eukaryota; kingdom Metazoa; phylum Cnidaria; class Anthozoa; order Scleractinia; family Acroporidae; genus Montipora; species Montipora efflorescens. The sequence goes on along the minus strand of BLFP01004302.1, from coordinate 1,234,546 downwards.
CTACACTTCGTGAGTAATCATCAGAATATTCTAAAAGATTTTTCACAAAAGTTACATTATGAAGATTATCAGTATCATAAACTATTTTACCAGCTGATTTTATCATAAGATGTTTTACAAGGCTATGAGCACCATTGATAATCGTTATCCTATCTGCTGCTGCATATCCATCTCCATTTGCTATTTTTTGAAGCTGAAAACCGACTTCAAAAAACCGATTATGCCAATCAAAAAATGAACTGCGATCATTTATTGTAAATTTGTATCCGTTCTTTTCCTTGATGTTGATTATTGCCAGGAGCTCGAATAACATCATCCAACCTCAGCTACAAGGTCAGACGGGAGCAGGCCGTGGGAACTGAAGAAGTTAAAGTCACGGCAATGAACATTTACAAGTACAAGGATATGGGATAGAAATCTAGCACTTCATGTTACACTACACTCTATTCAGTTAACTCTGTTTGAAATATAGTGCTACACGGCCAACGTTTGTATAAACGTAACCTTTCCTTGTACAAAAAAATATGATCGAAAATTAGACAGGGGCACCCAACGAGGGTATAGTTTAAAACCACTAAAGATAGCTTTGTTAAACGTATTTTAGAATTTAAACGGTAGATATAGGCATATTTTTATCCCCTAAAAAGTTTTCATCTGTTCGGATTTCCTAGCTGAAAGTTAATGATCCGAAAATTATAGGGATCAAAATTTACCTTTTCGAAAATTTCAGCCAGAAAAAAGGTTCCCGAAAATTCTAGGTGATCTTTTTACGGTAAAAATCCATCAAAAATGGGCAATTAGAACAATTTTTAGATGTTCGAAAATCCTAGGACAGGCAGGTAAGCAAGAAATTTTAGAACAAATGTTTCGAAAATTCTAGATCTCAAATAGTCTTCCGAACAGATATTTTCCGAAAATTGACGTTGGGTGCCCCTGATTAGAAAATTGCAAATTTGCATATACTAGTTATAATAATCTCTTAATTGAACTAAGAGATTCATTACGCTCTGGTGTATTTGATGAAAAATTATTTTTTAATAAATCTGTTGTATTTGATAATATTATTAATGATAATTGTGTTTCTATTTCAGGCAAAATAATAAAAAAAATGTAACAAAAAATTCATAGTTCAATCAACAAACAAAGATGAGACCAATATTCCTCATAATTATTCAATGTCTTTTCGGATTTAGTAATATCAAGTACATGAGGTAAATTCCTCATCTTGAAAAGCTTGTGTATTATAAATTTAATTGATATTATCCTTTTTCTATCTTTGTTAACTATATGCAAAACTGTGCTTATAAGATCAAATTTCTTGCAAACACGGTTTATAATATCTCTCTTCTTTTGGACTGCGAAAACACAAAATCATCTCTGTATAGCAAAAAATTAACTCAGGCAATGTATGCTCTTGCCTTCGTTGCTGCCCTTAGAGGTGGTGAAATAACTTATCTTGGCAATCTACTTGGTCAAAATATTATTAGTATCGGTCAAATTGCTTTTATGGAAACCAGGGAAGGCACTGTCACAGCACTAAAGCTAACGTTAAGGAACTACAAGTATAGCGACTCTTCGAGCCCAGTAGATATTTTCATTTACCAAGAGAGACCAGTTTGCCCGGTCTATCTCCTGTCTGAGTATATAGATATTCGGGGACAATTTCCGGGGCCTCTTTTCTGCTGGCCAGATGCCTCTCTAATAACTCGATCCTTCTTTTTGACAGCATTAAAGGAAGAACTGCAATTTTGTGACTTGGATATTTCACACTATAAGACTCATAGCTTTAGGATCGGTGCTGCTTCCTGGGCAGCAGCAAAGGGTATGTCAGATACACAGATCAGGGATTTTGGACGCTAGAAATCTAATGCATTTTTGCAATATATTCGAACCTCCACGGTGGGGTTTCAGTCAGCCTTCCAAGCGTAACTTAGTGCCGTTTTCCCATGCTTACAGTGGTATACTAGTAGAGACATAGTAAACTTCCCCAAACATGACGCAGATCGGTTGTGCAGGGGCCAATTGTATCTGTGTTATGTTTGTCTTAACATTGACAGTGAATACAGAGTTTTAGAGTCCGAGCCAAATCTTAGATTTACATATCTTAGGTCTACTGCATATAGTAGACACTCTCATATTGTTTATCCAACCATGTGTGCATGGACCACTTGGTCAGTGGGTTAAGCAAAAGTGTAGTTCATTATTCTTGTGGAGCTCCACAGTGTATCGTCTTTGTTTAACTTGAAAGGGTTAGGTAGGGCTTGCTTAGGAGCATTTGTGCAGGGGCCAACTGTTTCCTAAAATGGCAAATTTCCTTGAGCATAACTTGAATGTATAATTCATAAGCAGGTGTAATTGAGGTGCAGCGGCTGAGCAGGTTGCCAGCAGTCTGACCTTTTATGATAGGTTTATTAGGTAGTGCCGGTTTTGGGGACATTTGTGCAAGGGCCAAATGTTTCCCTTCAGGGTCCGCTTCTCCCGTCTTTAAGCTATTCGAGGTTAATGAATTTATTTCAGTTCACGGTTTGTCATTTCACTCTAGGATTACCTGCTTGAGGGGCGGTTGTGCATGGGCCAACTGTTCCACAAGCATGACAATATTTCTCATTAGTATTAACATGTCGTTGGATACTAGCTTCCACTTTCTCATTCCCACCAGAGGGCACTATGATTGTGTACTTGCAAGTTTAAGTTGTTTTACAGTATTTCTTGTTCAGGCACTGTGCATTGCTTGGGCTTCGGGTGGGGCGGCCCTGTCTCCAGGGGTCGATTAGGGCTTTGGCGTGTTTGCCTTCACCTTTGCTGGTGACCAGCCACTTAAATGAGTGGCCAAATTACGGTAAATAATGGTGTCCGTTCAGTTCTCCCAGCAAACCGAGCTCACCCCTAGCAATGCACATTGTACAGCACATGGTTTACTGGCAAGCGAGCAAGGGGCATAAAGGACATATTTTATACTCCTTTTTAAATAAATCTGTTTCATGTAATTTTTCACAATACATTTATATATTAAGATACTAAAATATTTTTTTAAAGTTTACTTCTAAAGTTTACTTATAAATTTCACTGATAACGTTTACTGCTAAAGTTTACTTATAAAGTTTATCAAATGACACGCTATGGTGATTATGCGAATATTTAAACAAACTTCATGAATGCATCTTCCAAAGTAGCTTCCAAAATAGAAACCAAAATGGAAACCAAAATAGAAACCAAAATGGAAATAAAAATCATTTGAGAAGCAATTTTGGTAAAAAAAATGAAAGTTGTGATTGGTTAAAACTGACTTGAATATATTTATTAAATCATTTTCATGCGAAAAACCCCTTTATTTAGTTTTCAATAACGTTACGCTTAGTGATTCTGCGTAAATTTATCAGATCTGTACTTTTACCAGAAAAAATATCAGAAAATAAATTTATGGGTACATTTTTGATTTGTTAAAATCACGGAAAACTCCTTTCTTTATTTCTAAGAATGTCATGCTTTGCGATTCTTTCATGTTCCATTTGATTGATTATGCGAATATTTAATCATGTAGTTTTTTGCTTGGTAATATTTTTTAAAAAAACATATAGAAAAAATTTTGAAAAACAAATAGATTAATTTTTTAGTTAATTTTGAATCGAACGCAAAATTTCAACGCAAAATCCAACGCAAAATCCAACGCAAAATTTATGCATATTAATTAGATTCAGTAGTTTTAAAGTAGGTATTTTTTGCGCTTGGTTAAAATTTAAACTTCGTTTGTATTCAAATTTGTAAAATGCGCTGGTACCCCCAACTACTACAATACTCACAACAGCGCCGTGAGAAATAGAGAAAACATTTACGGGACAGAATAGAAGCAGCTTAAACAGGACACAAATTTTTGTCCTCAGAAATGCGAAGCAATGGTGACTGCAAACTGACTCCCACTATGACTTTGCGTAGATTGCAACCAGCGTCAACAAGAGACGAAATCCATGATTCACCTCTGAAGTTTTTGGGCTGATATTTTATAGATAAAAAAATCAAATAGAAGAAATACAAACAGAACATCGCAGAACGTGATACCGCAAGTGAGGTGATGTGTTTAACAAGTCCTTCTCCGAGATTCTTCTTCAGTTGAAAATTGATGAAAAGTGGATCGTGACAAAGGATCGTGACGTACGCTATGACACGACGTGAACCACCCCTTTCCGGGAAATCGTCAACAGATAACAAAGCAACTTGTGCTTTAATTTTATAAATACGAAAAACCCATAGATAAAATTGCAGACCGATACTTCATGTCGCAAGTAAAGTGAAGTGTTTAACGAGTCATACTCCGAGGTTCTGTATTTTTCAGGTGAGCGTCGGGTGAAAAATTAAAAAACGTTTCTCAATGTGATTTGACAAAGCGTTGACGTGACGCGAACCACCGTTTTCCGGGAAAGTGTGAACGACGAAAAAGCGTAAAACAAAGATGGCGGATACACATAGAGAGCGGCGAACTTACAAAGTTTGTATTTTCAATTGCGATGGTACCTGCAATTTGGATGAAGTAACATCGCTTCTTAAGGCGGTCGCAGAGAAGGCAGACATCGAGATTAAAGAAGTAAAGTACCTTTATGAATTGAACAAAACGACGATTGTAGAGGAGGTAATTCGTTCACGGCTGGAGATGGATATCGCTGTTCTTATGGTTCATGCGCGAGATAATTGCCCGTCTTTCGATGATAACCGCTATGGAAGGATTTACAAGGCACTTAAAGATAAAACTGGCTCAGGTAGGTATCCATACATCAGCCTCATTCAATGTCATTCACGGTTTAAGTTGCTAGTGCTTTCGTTTTCATCTGTCCAGGTGAACAACTCGCATTCAGCCTAGCCTTTGGAGATCTCTTTAAATCTTTCCCTATTTCTCCTTGTGTCTCCTCTCCGATAAACAAATACTTGTTAGAAACGAATGGTTGCTGTTTAAAATTAGTCGAAGTCACTTGTTTATTTTTTTGCCGCATCAAATCGAATTATCAGTTTAGACAGTTTTGTTCTTTATCATTTCCTAGGCCGGGATTTAACTGATACCCCAAAATATTGAAAGGCTTAGGCTGGCTACAATATTCTCATATGTTCATATTTTGATTTATTTGGCTGGGCTGAAGAATGTCGTTCGTTATACCGATTACTTCGTTATTGCCCCCGCAGGGTTTTTGGCCCCAGAGGGCCAAAAACCCGAGGAGGCACCTTAGGACTCCCCGCGTAATATAGAGGAAGACTGGAGAACAGAGAAGGTAGGTATTTCCATAGGCAGCCCAAGCTCGCGTCACTACAGACAGCCGTTGAGAATTTAAACGCGTTATAAGACTTTGTATGGGAAATCAAATACCGTCGATTATAAAGCCTAAAAAATGCTCAATTTAACTTTCATTCAATAAAATGAATAAAAATGACTCACCTCTGGTGTATTCTTGTGCCTTTTGGAGCTTATTACACCGTTTCGGGAATTCTGTGTTTTCAGTGTTTTCAATGTTCTAAGACGAAGTCAAGGCTGCACACTAAGATTTCGACCGTTGTCAGCTCAGAGGCGGCTTGCGACTCGAAAATCCATCCCAGCCAAGATTTTTTCACGCAAAGCTAAAGCCACATCATTTGCGAACCTCCGAGAATGTTTCGAAGTCAAAAATCCCCAAGCACTTGGCTGGAAATGAGCATTTTCTCCTTCGATTCCACGATAGCTGATGAATTTAACAGCAACTGATGACCCGTGAAGACATGGAGCTTGGGTCCGAGGTCAAATTAACTCCACCCGATGAGGTACAGAACACTTACAGTACCCTATCCCCACAGCGTCACTCGTAACCATGGAGCTGTTCGAGAAGCCGCCGTGGGGATGGGGTAAGTGTTGTAAGGAAATGACTGTACCCCATCTGGTGAAGTTAATTTGACCTCGGACCCAAGCTCCGTGTCTTCACGGGTCATCAGTTGCTGTTAAATTCTTCAGCTATCGTGGAATCGAAGGAGAAAATGCTCATTTCCAGCCAAGTGCTTGGGGATTTTTGACTTCGAAACATTCTCGGAGGTTCGCAAATGATGTGGCTTTAGCTTTGCGTGAAAAAATCTTGGCTGGGATGGATTTTCGAGTCGCAAGCCGCCTCTGAGCTGACAACGGTCGAAATCTTAGTGTGCAGCCTTGACTTCGTCTTAGAACATTGAAAACACTGAAAACACAGAATTCCCGAAAGGGTGTAATAAGCTCCAAAAGGCACAAGAATACACCAGAGGTGAGTCATTTTTATTCATTTTATGAGCATTTTTTAGGCTTTATAATCGACGGTATTTGATTTCCCATACAAAGTCTTATAACGCGTTTAAATTCTCAACGGCTGTCTGTAGTGACGCAAGCTTGGGCTGCCCATGGTATTTCCGGTAGATTGTAACCAGAAAAAATCTCGATTTGATCGCTTGCACGGCCGCAAGGTATCAACGTTTTTCCCGCAAATGGTCATGGGAGGCCAGCACGTTTGTGCCATGCGAAGGCGAAATTTTCCCCCGATCGCGGAGTGGTTTTACTAAAGTTTTTCAGCCAAAAAATTGCACTAAAAGCATCGGAAAGGATAAAGAAAAGGATTGTGGTTCATTGGTTGGAATTTCAAGCGTTAAAATCCCTGAAAAGGTAAGATTATTTTCGTAGCGATACAATTGCGTGTTTTCGCCACATGTTCCTTCGATCTTACAGAATTGTGTTTTCCCTCAAAATATTCGCTTGTTTTCGCTTTCGCTAGAACATAGTTACCTTGATTTCATGTCCAGCGAATTGTTTTATCCTTTGAGATGAATTTTCCGTCGAAAAATCGGTTATTTGGGTGGTTTTTAGCAAACAGAGGTCAGTTATTCTTAAGGTGATATGTCTCGTTGCCGTTAGCAACGGGTCGCAAATTTGACAATTTTATAGGATTAACATATTATAGCGCATTATCGCTAATCGGACTACAAAAGAAAATTGTGAAAATATTCGTGCCTGGTCAGTTCCCCGTCAAATTTATTAGCTTCAAAAGCTAATAAAACGAAGAAGAATAATAGAACGTTCTATTCAACAGACCAAATTTCAATTCAAACAAATCCTATTTAAAATTGCCCTCTTAAGCTATAATTTTGTGTCTAATAACTAGTGCAAAATGTCAGGTTTAAATATAATAATAAATTGTCCTACAATGCCACCTATTTAAAACTCACCCAAGTCCCTACAATCTGCTTCTTCTTGATCGTTAAGGACGGTGCCTACTAATTCAAAGGTTTTTTTGCCCCGATTTATGATTATGCGGGAAAGGTAGATCTTAATAAGTGTTATTGAAATCCAAAAAGAAAATTGGGGGTAACCACGCATTTTTCAAAGATAATTCATGAACAACATTTGTTAAGAGCTCCAAAATACAAAGGAATGTATGGCGTTCTTTCTCAAATTCAAGCTTAATTATCTCTAAAGAATGCATGGTTACGCCCAATTTTGTTTTCAGATACCAAGAGTACTTACGAAGATCTACTTTTTCTGCATAGTTTTAAACCGCGCAAAAAATATCCCTGCATTAGTAAGCATAACCGATAGAAAACCCGAGTATCTGGAGATGCCCAGAAAGTATGCGCAATAACAATAGTAGGCACCGTCCTTAAGAACAAGCAAATCCTAAGTTAAACCCCACAGCAAAAAAAAAAAAGATCCCAAGCACTTCCCAAAACTACATTTTGTACACTTGTAGTATTTTGAGATCCAAAATTACTAAAACCAAAGTACTGAGCGGCAAATTCCGTAACAACATAACAGAAAAATTACAAAACTGTAAACAACAAGCCCAACTAAAAAAAAAAACAAAGGATAATGGTACTGTAGGGCGGGGGCAGCGCTAATGAGAACTATCACTAGTTTAGAGGTTTGTTAAACCGCGGTTCCACTGTAACTTAATCTAATAGAGATGGATGGATGGTACTTTTCTAAACGTAAATGTTTTTTTTTTCAAGCTGAAAAGGTGTTGATTGTCATTGGTGGCGATGAGAAATACGAGAGTAAGCAAGAAGAAGAAGAAGAATTTATTTCCAGGTTTGTACTCAAGACAATTGGATGGCCACACTTTCAAACGGAACTCTTGGATGGCAGGAAAAGCTTCATGTTTTCTTGGAACAAGAAACACAGACCAATTCACGAAGAAGCCATAATGCATTTCCTGGACCCAGGTAAAAGAGACCAGAAGTTTGTGCGCCAGGAAAGAACACAAGTCAGTCAGGTGAGATTGGCACCCACCTATCCCACCCACATATGAATGTGAAATGAGGCCACAGAGCACAACA
>BLFP01004302.1:1195367-1220767 GCA_014634505.1 Montipora efflorescens | reverse complement strand
CTAGCCCATCAGGACTTGGCCAAAATATACCGAACATATGTGGTATTATTATCAGTGTCCCAGCAAACAGAGCTCGCCCAAAGCAACGCCTTGCCAACAATATCAGTCTTTATGCATGGAGCATGAAGCAGCGGTAAGTCGTAGGCTAACAACGTAAGGACTATTCGCTCGAGGAGTGAAATACTTCCAGTTTGGTTTTAGGAAAACCACCTTTGGTTGACACATCCGTTGAATTATATCGTAAACAGTTCTGACAGTATGCCCGCTAAGTCCTTGGGGAATGTGTGACTTTAGGGGAGCGTTTTAAGCAAATAATCAAGGCAAGAAAACGTAGAAACCACACGGGAGTGTCTCCTTGCACAGCTTCTTTTCAATGACACAGAAATGACATTATAACAATAGGATAGAATAATATAGGTCCAGTCGAGCCACGCCAGTCCTTTAATCATGTAAACGAGCAACGTTCTGGATTACCTTGGACACCGTAACCAAGGTCTGTGGCTCCGCTGACATTGGATAACAATTTGGGTAACCTTGCAAACTTTTCACGCAGTCATTTATTCTGACATAATCTATTTGCTCACAGAACGAAATCTGCCCACACAAGAAGGAACATTTTTCAAGATTACAATTGATTCGGTTTCGATTATTTGTTCCCCTTTCTTTTGACATCAAGGTAACTCCAAATGTACCATCAAATCAGACGCAGGGAGCTTGCTTCATCCCTCTTGATAACCAAGACGAAACCCAGGGAAACGAATCAGAAGAATACGAAATCGTTAATGGAACGGATTCAACCTCCACCCAAGGTAATAACTCTTTTTATTATATAAACACCAATGAAATACCAAGTGAGCTTTCGCGCGAAAACATGATATCTTCACACGTGAAGATAACATATCTTCACACGTAAAAAGACTACTGTTGCTTTGGTTACATATAGAAATCGCGCCTTTCGATGGCTTTCGTGAAATGATGTACGATTTCATTGATGTTTACATGGCCGCTTGGAGATACGAAATTTCTCTTCTCGTGTTGAAAAATATTGTTCAGCACTCGAAGCCGAGAAGTTTCGTATCTCCGTGCGGCTATGTATAATATCCTCTATATTTTTCAGTAGTCCGGGTGTCGCATCGAGGAACGCAATAGCCGCTGCACCAAGCCTTGAATTCCTTTGCTTAAGATCAAATGAGAACTAAAATTAACTTATTTCCTAATCTTCAAACTGATCCTCTGGTCCTATTCTGTCCAGTAATGGAGTTGGCAGCTGATCAGTTGCAAACCTAATTTTGATAAAAGTCGCTAGAATTTAATTAAATCTAAACGAATTGTCCTCTTAATCTTCTCCTCGACTCCCATATCACTTTTCTCCAGAAGCGTCACTGACTGTCCCTTTAAGAAAACATCACGAAACTCACTTTAAACAACCAAAATAACCACACACTCCACACTTTGAAACAGACCTGACCCTCAAGCTCACTTTGTTGCTGAAAATATGAAGTTGACTTTTGAACTTTAAGGGGGGTTTCGCGATGTTTACCCAAATTAAGATTTTTTCTGATCAGATGATTTCTGGACATAGATGTATATTCATAGATCGCCTTTTTTCAGACTATTTTAAATCGCAAGCCTTTGGAAACGTATTCGACCCTAACCTAATTTCGTGTGCATCATTTATTGTCTGTTTCCCAATCTTCAGAATTCACAGAACTTTCTCGAACTACCCGTCCAAGAGGTACTGTCCTCTTATCGACTATCATGCAGAATGGTGTTATCTCTTATGAAAGCGAAGATGTAAGAGTTTGGAAGGATGGCAGAAAATGGCGAGTGTCCGCTAACGAAGCGCTAAGACTGCAGGAGGAGTGGCGTGCAACTCCTACAGCTCGGTTAAAACTTGAGGCTGACGATGAGGGAAAAGTCCAAGTAATAGTTAAAGTCGAAACTACGTTTTTTCAACGTGTGTGGCACGCTCTAAGCAGGTTTAAACGGAGGTAGATTTACCCTGATGTCGTGGAGAACCTAGCAAAAAGGCTACTTTAGCTCTCACACATTTCTTCCTTTCTCGTGTGATGCGAATTACTCGGGCGCCAGGCTAAATCTTTTGAAGATAAAGAGTATTTTATCGCACACGAAAGGAGTCGACACTTTTCAGAAACAAGCGGCGAAGGATACAATAACGCTCACGCTCATATACGTTGTAGCCACGAATTCTCTTCGGCAATTCTCGTTAGTTTTCTTTTGTTCTAAATTTTTTGTGCTATTTATCTCACATATCCTTTGTTTTATTTATATGCCGGCCGTTTTGTTCTCATCTCTGTAAAAATGTACACCCTCCATTGTTTCGCTTGGGCCCGAAAGGGCACCGAGTTATAAAACATGTTGTATTTCAATTTTTTTTCCGGTGCAACACAAATGAACATTAGAAAGCACGTGTTGCTGTTTACATTGGTTATTAAAAGCAAACCACGTAGTCCAAACGTCCTGGAGAGCACTTTGATGTGTTGTTTGGATTACTGAGGATCGAGGTGCGCTGGCTTAATCGATTTCTTCTCGGGGCGCTCAAAACACATACAATGAAAGGCACACGCTTTTCGCAGTAGACCCACCCTAAAAGATGTCGAACGTCAGCTTCGAAAGGGGTCGTTCCGCGAACTGAATGAAACTGGAATGTACTCAAATGTAACTGAAATGGACCCAACCAGGAGCCCATCTGGAGCGTGCAACTTCCATACAGCGTCTGTGAAACGACGTTTTCACAAGTAGGTTTATTTTTAGACTAGCCCTTCCCGCGAATTAGGTCAAAAAACAAAGGCAGTTCCGGTTCGGTGACCCTATGACGTCAGCTTAATTTCTTGTAATTGGTCATCGGGCTCCTGTGGGAGTCTCATTCGCGGGAAATTCCATCTAAAAATAAATCGGTCTGTGAAAACGCCGTTACACGAACACAGTAGAGTTGTAGGCTCCGGGTCATGGGTTCCTGACCCAACTATTGAAAGCGATACAAGTCAAAATACTATACACAGCGGGTACTTTATTGAGAACTACTCTGAAGATGAGAGCGACAAAAAAAAAAAAAAACTCGACAAACAACATAGATGCCATATTGGTCTTCTAAAGACGAAGTAAAAGCGAACAAATGGCGAACAAATGGCCTCACGCTTGTACCATTTTCACCGCGAACAAATAGCCTCCCGCTCAGTGTACCATTGGCGAGGAAGATAATTTTTTTTATTATATAGATATTGATGAAATACCAGGATTTCTCCTTTTACTAAATAATCATATCTTCACCGCGCGCAGTGAACATATCATTTTTAACTTTCACATGTGAAGATATAGCTGTCGTCATGGTAACCAACACGATTAGCCAAAAAACCGCGAGCTTTTTCTTCATTGTAAGATACTTTTGTGCTTTAATAAAATTCTTCTCTACTACATTAACACTTTTATTGCAAAATTTGACATTATCATGATTTCTTGTTTTATGTTACACAACATGCGTGTTTTAGCGGTTGGTGACCACTTTTTCATCATTTCGAAACTGAATAAAACAAGTAGTTTTAAATCTAGACATTTCATCAATATCTATATAATAAACAGATCAATACATGGCCGCTTGGGGATACGAATTTTATCTTCTCGTGCTGAAAGTATCTCTCACTCGTTCGCTTCGCTCACTCGTGAGAGATACTTGCAGCACTCGAAGATAAAATTCGTATCCCCGCGCGGCCATGTAATATCCTCTATGTCTATTGCGTTTTTTTGTTTTTTTATTGTTAAACAGTTTGTATCTTGTAATGGTCTTATATCCTTTGTTCAACTATAGCCATATTAAAGATCGTGTTCATTGCCATCTTGTCTAGTTCTGTTCTAGTTTTACAATATTTGATGGCATCAGTGGAGACTGTGATCAGCTCTTTAGAAAATAATTGTGATGTGGTTCGAAAGACTGTACAGTAATAATTATTTGATTCTCAATGATAATAAAGACTTGATTCCAAAGGAGAAATACAGTTCTCGATATGCAAGTGTGTCGGTTACTATAGTTGTGATTCACGTGTGCATCGACATTGACGTGACCGACACCCGAGCAGAATTACAGAGAAAAGGCTGAAACGTATATTTTATAAAACATATTTGGTTAACAATGTACCGAGGTCACCCACATTTCATCGTATTACTGGGAGATCACTTGCTCGTATTACGCAAGTATAGGAGTTACCTCAGGTATGCGTTTAAATAGGCACGTGTTATGTAGCAGGATGAACAGGTAAATGCAAAGTGAAAGTTATATTTAATAAAGAAATCGGGAATACCCGGTACGATTTATAAAAGAATGTTGTGGTTTCGTTTTCTCAGAAACGAAAGGTATTTATTTTGAATTCAGGGTGAACTATTTACACAGTGAGTTACAGTGGCCAATCAAAACAGAGTTTGTAATTGGAAATCTAAACATCTACGACGTACAAAAACAAACTTGCGAACAAGAGAACCTGAAGTATTGCAAATCATAATGCTGAAAAACACAAAAAGCAAAGGAAATGAATCATGCATAGAACGTTTTGAATATGTGAATGATTTTGGCTCATGCGCTGCCAGGTTATTTGTACTTTTGTCGACAGTTTAATAATAATAATAACAATAATAATAATAATAATAATAATAATAATAATAATAATAATAATAATAATACTACTAATAATAATAATAATAATAAACATCCAAACAGACCGTGAAATCCATCACAGGAGGCCAGACATTGTAATTCAGAAAAAGAAGGCAAAGGAAACAATCATTGCTACTTGAAAATTGACGTCCAATCTACCTTGTTAATGTGGACACAAAAATAATGACTAAAGTAATTGCCACAAGAATAAAAAATGTATTACCTGATATTATACATTGTGATCAAACGGGATATGTTAAGGATCGCTTTATAGGAGAAACCATTAGATCAATTTATGATATAATGGAATTTACTGCAGAGGAAAATATCCCAGGCCTACTGGTATTTATTGATTTCAAAAAAGCCTTTGATAGCGTTGAATGGAACTTTCTATACCGGTGCCTTGAGATATTTAACTTTGGGTCAGACTTTATTCACTGGGTGAAAACGTTTTACAAGAATATACAAAGCTGCATCATAAATAACGGTAAGGCGTCAAATTTATTTTCGCTTGAACGCGGTGTTCGCCAAGGAGGCCCTCTCTCTCCCTACCTTTTTATCGTAGCAGTGGAAACGCTAGCAATTGCCATTCGACAGAACCCAGGTATAAAAGGAATTAGTATTGGGAAAGAAGAAACAAAACTCTTGCAATACGCTGAAGATACCACGGCTGTTCTTTCTGATACTAATTCTGCAAAAATATTGTTTGACCTACTAAACAGTTTTGAAAGCATCTCTGGTCTTAAAATAAATTGTACAAAAACTGAAGGCATGTGGATTGGATCATCCAAAAACAACAATGAAAAGCCATTTGGCATCAAGTGGTCTGATGAACCTGTTAAAGCATTGGGAGTTCACTTTACTTATGATCAACACCTGCTTAAGGAAAAAAACTTTATTGAAAGACTGGATAGCATTTAAAAACTTATAAACATTTGGTCGTCGACGAATTTATCTATATATGGTAAAATTACAATAATCAAATCATTTCTTATTCCAAAGTTTGTTTTCATATGCTCTGTGTTACCCGCACCTAAGGAAGTGGTTAAACAATTGAATCAAATGATATTCAAATTCCTATGGAACGGCACAGATAAGGTAACTCGAGTGTCAACAATAAATGAATATTCGGAGGGTGGTCTAAAAATGATTGATCTAGAGTGCATGGTGAAGACTTTAAGGTTAGCATGGCTAGAAAGGATTTTTAATAATAATGATGGAATATGGAAGAGATATCTGGGACACAACTTACAACCCTTTGGTGGTTTGTTCTTTATGAATTGTAATTACGATATCAAAGATTATATAATTTCTTCCCAATTTTACCATGAACTTTTGTCATGGTGGTCAGAATTCCGCGAAACGTTCGTTTCAGAAAAAGATTGGGAAAATATTATTTGGAATAACAGAGAAATACGTATAGATAAAAAACCAGTTTTTTACAAAACTTACTTTCATTGTAGAATTGTTTACACGCATAACCTTGTACTGGACCTTGACAACAGAAAATCTTACTGCATATTCTCAAAAACGATAAAGAAAACTAAGTTTCTGCAGTGGGCCGGCCTTCGTCATTCTATAACACCCCATTTAAAAGGCACCAATAAGTATCCGTCTATAACAGCCCTCACATTTGTGACGGAATACAACGTCTTGGAAAAGAAATCAAAAGATTATTATTCACTTCTTGTCGGAAAGAAAGCGCAGCCACCCTATATAGTCCATACACTGCAAAGAAATTTAAATTTTTCTTTTGATCAAATAAAACACTTTGTTATTTTACCTCACCGTGTTGCCCTCGAATCATACGTCAAGGCCTTTCAATACAAAGTTGTTACCTCTATACTCTACACTAACACAAAATTGCACAAAATCGGTTTTAGACCAAATTTTGCAAGGCTCAGTCAGAGACTTTAAGCCACTTTTTTTATCATTGTTCACATTGCAGACATTTCTGGACTGATTTTGAGTCTTACTGGCATTTTTTATCCAATCAACGGGTACACCTCTCTTTGGAAAATGTTTTATATGGAATAATATCGCAACAATGCCCTTTACTTAATTTACTCAATTATTTTGTTATCGTTGGGAAATTGTTTTTGTGGGACTGCAGAAGAAGCCAAATTAATCCAGAAATTACTGGGTTTAAGAACAAAATTGTTCTCAAGTGCGAAACAGAAAGGAAAATTAAAAACACGAAAGACTATTTTAAAAAGAAATGAGTGCTCATACCAACTCGATAAGCCTACTCGCCTGTTGTTTTACTGTTTGTTGTTGTTGTTGTTGTTGTTGTGTCTGTTTGTCCCTCTCTTTCTAGTTATTTATAATGTAAGGCGTTTTATCCTAACATAAAAATCCACCCTTCAATCGTCACAAATTTGCGAAAGAGTCGAAATGGCAGGCGGAAAAGCTGGCAAGGATTCCAAGGCAAAGGCAAAAGCTGTTTCACGTTCGGCGAGAGCAGGACTTCAGTTCCCAGTAGGTCGTATTCACAGACATTTGAAAAACCGAACAACAAGCCATGGCCTTGTCGGAGCTACAGCGGCTGTATACAGTGCGGCTATTCTTGAGTATTTAACTGCAGAGGTGCTCGAGTTGGCTGGAAATGCCTCTAAGGATCTGAAAGTGAAACGTATTACCCCTCGCCATTTTCAACTTGCGATCAGAGGCGACGAAGAGCTTGACTCACTCATCAAAGCGACTATCGCCGGCGGTGGTGTAATCCCTCGCATCCACAAGAGTTTAATTGGAAAGAAAGGAGCCAACAAGCCAACATAAAGTTAATTTTAAAAGTTCTTTTTACTCCATATACTCTGTACAGTTTCATTAGAACCCTCAGAACATTTTTTTGCTTACACGACTCTTTAAAAATGTCATTCTATGTCTTGATGTATCACAGTCTAAAAAAAAATTTAAAAAAACAAAAACAAAACAATCATCAAACGGTCATCTCAGCTCCTATTGATCTTTGAGAACCTTAGAGCAGCTTTGAGCGAAACTGAGAATACCTGAGAAAAACTGATCCGACTTTTAGCAATCTGAACTGTTCTTAGAACTACTGTTATTGTCAGTATGGGCATGCGACGAAGTCAAAATGGGGAATTCTTTCAACAATACAGACTAGTCGTTGATATGCATTCTGTTTATTTGCTGGCAAAGGAATTTAAAGGATGCTTCAAGGGGAAATTCTGGTTTTCTGTCTTACTTTTGTTTCACTTATAAGCCATTTATTTGCCAGTATTGAAAAGTTTGGTTCCCATTTATGAAATGTAACAAATTAATCATCTGCGGCTTTACAAAGATCTATTTGTATCTCTTTTGCATTCCTGAGTTAATTCGACTCGCAAATGACGTACAAACAACCCAGGTCCAGGAATTGCTGATCCAACTAAAACTATTGCAGCACCATACAGTCAAGGTAATGTTGAAGTATTTGGTATGGCAAGTGCAGGCACACAACGTGTGGCAATGTCTGTGTCGGCACTTGTTTAAAATTTCAGGAATCCAGTAACCTCTTCAGCTGACTTGGTACAAATTATAAACATTGGGAATAATATGTATTCAGCTTTGTCACAATCATGCAACAGGGACTCCTATTGTTGACAGATTTGCCTGTTATGGTTATAACTTAAGCTACATTAATTATCAGTTGACATACAGTGATAGTTATAGTGGTTTGCTAAATAGTGCACTTCCTATAATTTCAGACTTTCCTTATGTTGTTTCAATGTTAGCTGCCTTTGATTCTTTGCTCATGGATAATTATCATGGATATATGTTAACACTTGAACTTTACACAGTAGCAATATACTGTCTGCCTAATAGGAAGTGTAATTTTTTTTACTCTCATGGCAGAGATTTATTAGGTATGGGACCCATTTGCAACATGTACTTCAATTGAAATAGATTCATTAATGAATTTGGTTCAACATTTTCAGAATATATGTGCACAAACATCTGTTACTTATGAGATTAAAATGTGTTAACATTATTAAAATGTAAAGCAACAGTGGAAGCATTGTTCATTCATTATATGTTCGAAAACAAAATTTTAGATGATGTTTATCTTTGTTCTTGCAAAGAATGTTCTGCTGTGTCGTTTTACTCTATTTGTTTTTCCACCTCAAAAGTATTGTAACTATTGCACCTCTCAAACAGTTGATAGTATCATTGAGAATGGAAGAGCAATTTATCAGAAATGTTACTCCAGCAAAATATGTTTCTATTTCTGATTTTCTAAAGAAATTAGACGTAGGCTGCTGGCCACGTAAAAGTTATTCATAGAGCAAGATGTCAGGGAAATTTATCTTGTAATGTGGTTCCCAGTAAACAACAGCTTAAAACTGCCGTTTTGGATAATAAGGAAAGCAGCACAGGCTGATTTGAATTTCTAGCTACTGCATTAGTTGTGTTTTCCAGTGGTATGCAAAGCAAAAGATGCGTTACCACGTTTTTGTATACAATGGTTTGTGAACCAAACAATGTAACAAAAGTATTTTCAAATGTAGATTCTGTTATTTATCTCTTTTGTTCTATTATTCAAAGTAAATTTAATTGTTTTGAAACAAACTATGAGGTCGCATTTCTTAGATGTTTATGTGAATTATCAAATATAGAACTTGAAGGAAACAAATAATAAGAAAGCATAAATCTACTTCAGAAATTGCAGCAAACTGGAAGAAAGAGGAGAGAAATTTACAGCCCAATGGAGCCAGAGAAAAAATAAGAACTTCCTTCAAATTGTTTTGAAAAGTACAGGTCTATGGACCCATCGAAAAAAACAGACTCTTTCAAATAAAGATGAAAGTATAGGTCAATGAACTCACACGATAAAGAGCAACTTCTCTCAAATAGATTCTTGTAACACCTATATACCTTTTTTGTGGTGTACAATAAAGTTATTATTATTATTATTATTATTATTATTAAACTGTCAACAAAAGTACAAATAACCTGGCAGCGCATGAGTATAGCCTACTTAGAGCCTCTTGTTAATTAGTCATCGCCTTAAAGACTCAAGTTAGAGAAGGAAAGTTAAATTTTCGCACGTATTGCTATCGGTCACCCAAGTGCTGCCGTTGATCATGGCACCGATTTCTCCATTCTGCGATCCGTCGGGCCTACTGTCAGCCTTGTTAACAGACAACATTCATTCATTCATTCGTTTTTTTTCGGTCGAGAAATCATGCATTATATTCCCACAATCCGGGCTTCGAAAATTGTTTTCATCCATAATAACACATGCTGTAATTTGCAAAATCTTCGATAGGCCTGTTAATAATTTAATGGCTACGAAAAAGGGGTCTTTAAAAGCTCGGTAAATAAACTGGCTTCAAAAAAAATAAAAGAATCAGAAAAATAAGCGGCTACGTTTTGCTGCCCTGTTTAGATAAAAAATGTTTAATTTTGTAAGATGTCTTGTGGAATTCACGGCACTGTTGTATCCTAGTTTTTCACTGTGTGTTGGAATTGCAGTGTTTTATTTGTTAAAGTTCGCTCAGTGTAACTGAACCTTACGAATAAAGATAGAAAGGAAAGGAACTTTATTTAAGTGTCTAGTCTTCTAGCGCTGGAGCTCAAATTGGGGACACTGTAAACTTATCGACAAATGAACACAAATCAAATGAAATTAGAGGGGAAAACCGGAGTACCCGGAGAAAAACCTCTTGGAGCAGAGTGGAGAATCAACAAACTCAACCCGGGCCACATTGGTGGGAGGCGACTGCTCTCACCACTACGCCAGCCCTGCACCCCCACTGAACTAAATGGCCACGTGACCCTTAGATTTCAACCTCCAAAGAAAGGAACCATGCTGATTTTTGACCTTGCAGGGCAAAGTTTCTTTTAAACCTGCTAACTGTATTACTTTAATTTTATTGATATTTGCTTTCATAATTATGGTTTACACAATATCGCATGCCTTTTCTTAGACTTTGTCACCCGAAAGTACTTTTGACATCTTATGATTGTTTCTTCCACGCATAATGTATGACGAAAATGAAAGTTAACTGAGACCCTACAGTTACTGATTAGAGAGAAGTTTAATTGCACTGTTAGTGCAGATATTTTCCATTCGAACTATTCTGACTTTGAGAACAGCACTTAAAACGGCGCGTTTATGACTTTCGTTTATTCATGTACTAGGGTGGGTATGTAAGGGCACACACCATGTCGAACGCGATCTCAACGGTTTCTCAAGGGACGACTTAAGAATTCAAAGGCGACCTGAACGCCAAAATCTGCCATTTTTCCAACATTTATTTTTTGGAAAGCCTAATATAAATAAGTTTGTGGAGTTATTTCCTCTCGTTTCCTGTTCTTTGCGAGAAAATTACGTTCAAAGTTGGGCTTTTCCCGCTTTTTCGGCCTTTTCAGGGCGGGCTCAAAAACTAAATCAGCACCCAGGTATGACGTATGATATGGGGAACAGAGCTTTCGTAATCAAGAGAAACGAGGTAAGCACAAGTGCTGCTGTGAATATTTTCTTCGTTGCTTTGTTGTTTCTTGGCGTATTCAATATTCACGAAAAACATCAGTCTAAACACTGCTTCTGTATGGGACGTTCTTGCATGTCTTCCCTATATCATACATCATAAGCTGCAAAAATGACCGCTGACTCCTCCATTCTGAGCCGCAATGCTGATGGTCCAAAATCGGAATGAAGACATTTTTTTAGGTGGAAAAACAACAAATATGCCAGAAAAAAAGTTGATGGTCCAAATTGTAGATAAAAAAATGCTTATTTTTTTGCTTTCAGTTCCCCTTTAAGGTCACCCACCTTTTTTCAGTAGGGGAGAAACTGGAAACGGCGAATGTGCACTTAGGACATTTAGCTGCCATTGGTTTTACACGTAATTACCGTTCGTTTACACAATTACTATAGTTGTATATTTGCGATGCTCTCTCACGAAGCTGAGTTTTAGCCACAAGGAAGGATTGCCCCAAAGAGGTGTTTCTTGTATGTACTTCATGTTGTGGTTAGTCCAAGGGCGGCTGATTGTCATGTTGGCACTTATCGTCTCCAAAGCTGAAACTAGTAAGAGAGCGGCATGTATTTCGAGCTAATCGCTTTGCCGAACTCACCACTCCACTGTTATCTTCGCGGGGATTCACATCAATTTCATACTTTCCATTTCTGGTGTTTCGGTAAATCTTTATTTCCGCGTTGACGGTAGTATTCCAATCCTTATACAATCTTCTCTCCATACCCTCAGGTGCTTTCCATTCTTTTTCCCTGTACTTCACATCGTTCTTGTCGTATGAAATCTTTCCATTGCGCAGACGAGTATGAAGCAGTAACTTCAAATCTTTCTCGGGTATCGCTGCGGGGCTTTTGTTACTTGGGCAGGACTGGGATCTAGAAACATCTGCACCAGCGCTTTGAGAGGGATTTTTCAAGCAAAGAACTACGCCTTGTTCGCCCAGAAGGTCTCCATCGTCCTTCGCGGCTGCGTTGTAAGATGGAGAGAACGCAGAGCGCGACTGTACGGTTTCGTGAGCTGTGGGCTCATCGCCTGAAAAAAATAACGAGCACATACAAACTAGCAGTAATCGTGGATTATAGTGCGTCGCCTTGAGGCCTTAGCTACCTGTATCGGTTCCCATAAAGCTTCTTGATCCTTTTACTCCTAGACTTAGTTACAGGGAGTTGATTTCACACTCTAAATTACTTGTAGACGAAAACCTGTGGTGTTTTCATTGAAATACAATCATCCTTTCAAATTTCAGAGAAATCGACCGATCCGCGAATATTTTATGTTTTTTTTTTTTTGCGACGTAACGAAAGGTCAACAGATTACGGCCAAATTTGGGCATTTAGTTTCGCAATGCAATAAGAGATCAAACATATTTTTTCACAAAATTCCTCAGAATTGCAAAGTATCCTCTTAGAAAGCAAGAACATCATTCTAAAAGCTTATTCTACGCAAAAAGTAGGGTCTGGAGGTTTGATCACGCCACGTGGAATACTAATATGATAACACAACAACTGAGACGTTAACCTTTATTTGACATGAATATCCTTCACACATCGCTGTAAAAACCATCCAGATGTTATCGCTTGGCTCTAAAGAAGCTCTCAATGTCTTTGTCCGTGATTTCTACCAAAAATTCCCTGATTTTCACCCTCCTGCGTGGACGCAATTTACGTCTCGCTCGAAGGCGATTTTAGGCAAATCAGAGAATGATGTCATTTTAACTCATTCCAATAAAAACTGGCCAGTGATTGGCTAAATGCCATAACTCGTTTCTGGCAAAGTTTCGTGTCGATCGGAAATTCCTCCGATTTTCCCCGAAGAATCATTCATTGGTATGCTGGATGTTATTGTGACGTTTGAAACTGGAACAAAACAAACGCTCGGCATTCTGGATGCTATTGTGACGTAGATTTGGAACCGACCGACAACCTCTTCTCGATTTCTCGCGCTTGGACATGCACAGGACCCCACGAACAAACAGAACACCCAACCACTCAATAAATTTATATTAATAATAAAGCTAATCAAGAAGCTTTTTCCTATGCTGCTATCGCTAACAAGTCATTGCGCGAAATCAAGAGCCATAATGGGACAGAGACGGAAACGCCCACTCTGGCCCTTGGGATATGTGAATTACACTCAAGTTATTTTTAGACCCATGGATTAGTCGGAAGTTAGTTTTCCGAGAGGTCCGCAAACTTTTATTCGGTAAAAGGATTTAAGAGAAAAATGGCGTCAGGCGTGGAGGTGCATTTTAAAATTTAAAATGTTTAAAGTTAAAATGTGCGGACCTCTCAGGAATTAGACTTCCGTCAATTACAATCTCTAAAAATAACTTAAGTGAAATTCAAATATCCCGGCCAACGCCCTAAGATTCGCTCTTTGTCCCATTATGGCTCTTGGCGAAATTTGACTCGCTCGCATCACAACTCGTAAAAATCTAGGTTAATGTTACAAAGAAAAATAATGAGAAACATATCATAAAACCATTCGCCTAATCACCATTGAATATCTATCCTTTGACCATAAACCCCATTGAGAATAGGAATGTTATTGACTGATAATTTATGATTATAGTTGTGTGGATAAGGGTCATCCCCCTGTCCCGGGGGTAGTAAAATTAGATTTTCATTTTGTCCTTCCGAGAGCGCCGCTTCCCTTCTCATCCGCTCCCTTTCTCTCTCTCCCATTCTTTACCCTTACGCTTTTTTCTTCTTTTTCCAGCGGCCTAATTCTACCACTTCCGTAAACACAGTGTTCCTACATTTCCTTTGTGTGCTTTTTGCACTTGGTTCGGGTTGATTTAGTAGTTAACAACCATCGAGTAAATAGTAGTGGAATGCTTCATACTTACTTGACATATCATGGTGCTCAAAATGGCCTGACGGGACCTGCTCTACAGGTTCGTCTTGATTGGCATCTTCACAGGACTTTGAACTGTCAGGTGGCGGTTCGATCGTTGAACGCACTTGATTTGGTGGGCTGTGCTGAACATCATGAGTATAAATCCGTAACCCCGATTCTCTCGCAGGTTTAGCTATGGCGCCTTCTTTTCTTGGGTTGGGATGAGATCTAGTTAAATCTGCACCAGTGCTTTTGGGCAGATTTTTCAAACAAAGAACTAGGCCTTTGTCGCCTAGAAGGCCTCCAATAGTTTCAGTGATTGCTTGTTCTTCATCCCGAGATACCTCGTCAGTGTCGCAGAGGATGATCACTATCCTTTTTTCTAAAAGAAAGAAGGTGTTTTGGTCATTAGATTCAGATAGAAAACTATTTAACGCGGTTCATTAAATTAAAATGTAGTTCTTGTTCACACCCAAATCAAATTTCTTTGCCATCCACCGAACAAAAGAAGTTCTTGTCTGGACATTGACGTCATGCGAAATATCGTCATGACGGTGACCAGCTGAAGATCCAAGCACAATAGCGGAAACCCCCGCGCTCGACAAGTCACCTGCAAGCCAAAAGACGGGTCCTATTAGCTCTATTCCTCATTCGCGCAAACTACAACTCTAAAGATACCTCTTGATGGCTGTTATTGCACCTAATGTATCATCCTTTCGTAGACTTTTATATAAGATAAATTTTACCGGCTGTCAATGCAGTAATTGCCTTTGATTTAATACGCCATTTCCGAGTTCATGTCTGCCTCCTCTTCAAAGCGAGTCTAAGTGCGAAGTTTTTGTTATGAAACTTAGTTTTCATTCATATATAAACTAGAACTAATTACCATCATAAAAACTTCGCACTTAGACTCGCTTTGAGGAGGAAGCTGACATGAACTCGGAAATGGCCTATTAATTTATGTTGATATACGTCATTTTTAATTTAACTAGTAAGACATAAGGAATATAGGCTTTTTTACTGTATACATAATAGAACTATAATTTAATATTGGTCAAACACTTTTATCATGAGCCTCTGGCTCGGGCCGTGGGAATGGGAGACCACCCCCTGTGTAATTTGACATGAAATAAATTATCTTATCTAATTTTATCTTATGTGTCCGTAAGTTTTTGATCCCCAGAACCGCGTACCAAAATGTATTATGTATCTATTCAAAGGCTTGAAGATCTATCTTTCCCAGTGTTCTGGAACTCAAAATTGTCTTACAGTAAGTGGAATTTTTTTTTCGGGTTGACCAGCATGAAAATACAGACCGTATCTTACCGACAGTGCTTTGAGCAGTTGTTAGGAGTTCAGTATACCGAGTGTCCTTCTTCAAATCTTCAGCTGTTAACATGACGAAACAGGATCTCACTGGATTAGATGACATCAGTAGAGATTTCAAGACTGACGGATCTTCGCGTGACATTGGGGATATACCAAGAGAAACGAGATCTCCAAACACGTCTTTAATGACAGCCAAATCCGATTCGTTTCGATACAAGAGTGCCACGCCTGAAAAAAGAAGGAGCTCATAACGTTAAATTACTACTTTCTTGCATTAAATTTGATCGGCTGCTAAAAAAAAACAATTTTCTTTTTTCACTGAATACAAGGACAATTTTGGGGACACATAGCAGTATAAAATTTATACTTGGAAGGCACGGGTCACCTAGAAAAACTATAATAGAGCTAATCAAGCAAGGGCATACCTATTTTGGAAATAGGAAAATAACTAATATGTGTAATTGTGGGGAATGGCATGAGTTTTAGTAACAAAGACAGGAAAAACAAACAATTTTAGTTTTAAATAACTTTATCGTGAAGCAGTAAGTCAATATTCTGAAAGTGGGTGTATGATTATTTTGTGCGTGAGAGCTTGTTCTGGCTTTGGTGATGAGCTCCTTGTTCTGGTGATTGTTTTACGGAGGAATCCTTTGATACCCCTTAGGATACGTTCCTTTGGGATGATCCGAAAAAGGATCACTAATCCAAGATCACTTGGATCATGGTGCATCAAAGCAACCGAAAAATCCTTTCCCAGAGAGAATTTATCGGCTCCTCACCGTGATCCAAATGATCTTGGATCAATGATCCTTTTTCAGATCATCCCAAAGGAACACACCCTTAATTTTGCTCAGGCTTTACGAACGTAGAAAATTCTTTTCAAGGCCACCAAGTAAAATTCATTTGTTTGGTAATTGTCAACGGTTGAAAAAAAAAGGTCAAAGGAGGATGGAAGTGACTCTCCTCTCTTTTTATCCATCACTCTTGTTCAGTTCCACTACTTCCGCAAACATTGTGTTGCTTCATTTCAGCTGTTGTTCTAGTTGTTTTTTTTTTAACCCGGCTCTTAGTTTAGAGGTTGAGAACCATAAAGTGGCTATTGGAATGCCTCAAACTTACTTGGCTTTTCAACAATCACAAAATCCTCTGATGAGCCCTGTTCCATAGGTTCGCTTTCCCTTTCATCTTCAAACGACTTTGGTCTGTCAGGTGGCGCTTCGAACGTCCTCTCTTCCTCACTTGTTGTTTGACTTTCAAGTCCATTCAGTGACTCCAGTGGATTAGTGCCACGGGGGGGTTTTTGGTCATCCTCTGTTTTATCACCTCGTTGCCCGAGTGTTAAAACAGGAATAGGCTTAGGAACAAATTTTTGCTTCTTGTCCTGGGGATCGAGGAAATGAATCATGGCTTCTTCATGGATGGGCCTGTGTTCTTCCTCCCAGGAAAATATGAAGCTTTTTCTTCCATCCATTAATTTCTCGTCGAACTGAGAGGAAATCTTTCTATAAGCCCAGCGAGACAGTACACTGCCCTGTTTCTCTGCCTCGTCTTTGTAATTATCATCTCCACCAATCACGATAATAACTTTTTCATCTAAAAGAAAGTTAAAAAACGTTATTGCAAAGGAACCCATTGTCGTGCGGGCTCATTTCCCGAAAAAGCGGCTGGTAATTAGGTAAACTTCACTTTTAAAGAAATTTTCCCGAAAACATCGAATGGCAAATCTCCAATACATCGAGATTTGATTTATGCTGATGTATGCCTCTTATATATCATGATTACTCGGAAACTGAAAGTGAAACCTTTGATCGGGGAAAGCAAGTTTCTTTTCTTTCTTTCCTGGAAACTGAAAGCGGACCCCTTGATAGGAGAATGCATCGCTTGCCTACATTATGTTAGTTTGAGTTAATTTCTCTTTCGCGACCGAAATGTTTGTACACAGGGGTACTAAGCACTAAACTGAAACAGTAGGTTTTGCTACCTTAACCTAGTCATCACTTTATGCTTTCATTACAACAAAGCACTGAGGACCTAGTTTTCCTGTCCAAAGCGGATACTTGAGTAAGACGAAATAAACAAAACACTTCCGCCTTAGAAATTTCTGACCGTCTGTCTGTTTCATTCAAAAGATATATAAATGGTTGGCCACTCTTTAGGTTCTAGGAAAATTTGTTGCTGTGAATTCAAAGATCTAGCGTCCACTACTGAACATTTGCTTAGATGCCATTTTACTGCGATGCAGTAATCACCTCCGTAAACACATCACCTACCAGTTTTCTTCATCAAAGCTCTGTAAATCATGGCGTAGCCAATACCTGCGTTTTCTTCGTTGATAGACAATCGAGATTCGTTTGCATGGACAACGAAAATGGCATAATCCATCTGCGTATGTTCTTTGATGATGCTATCGCGCACATCAGCCATTTCACGAAGGTCGAAGTAACGCTGAACCGGAGAGATGTCAAAACCAACTTGCGCTTCGATGCTTTTCAGCAACTTTTCCACTGACTCCAAACGGAAGGTATGATCGCAGTTGAAAAGATGAAAACTTTTGGATTTAAACTCTTCTCTTGATCCTGCTCCAGGATCTTGTATATTAGTAGTGGAGATAGGTGGTTCGGCCATTTCTTGTGATATTTTTCAGTTCTTGTCGGTATTTTCCCCGAAGAAGGGAATGACACGATTTCAAGGAAACTGCTTGTCTTGTCAAAACATGTCACGCAAGTCCATAGCTACTTCCGCCTTATAAAAATATGGACCCTCACCCGGCTCGTGATCTCTAGCAAAAATTTGTTCCTACAAAATTCTTCAATAACTCGTTCAGAATAGTCAAAACTAGTAAGTTTCTAACTCTTAACTAGACTTTCAAGCGAAGGCTCAGTGAGTTCTTGGAAACACCTTTCGTGACGTCAAACACTGACTGAGTTTTCATAATTTTAGTTTCAGGAATATTGAATTCAAATAGCCAGCAAGCTCAAAGGAGATAACTGTACTCTTAAGGAAGCGGTCATGGATCAAGACGGTCAATTAGAACAATTGATCAAAAGCATAAAGAGTTTCAAGATTGGTACTTTTGAGAAATTTGGTGATGCATTACCTGGTGAAATCGAAGGTCTACGACTGAACGTCGCTCTCTTCGGCATGACTGGCTCAGGGAAATCAGCCTTGATCAACACTATCTTCGAATGCTTGGATTTTGAAGCGCCTGCAATGACTCAGGCAACGTCTTGCGAAGGAACGCGAGTGCTGGACTGTTTTCCTGTTCCTGGGAGCCATGTTACGTTTTACGACACCGCAGGGTTTTTTCATCTTGGCAAGATAGAGGAAGGTCAGTATTTCGTCAATCACTTCTATATGCTAAGGCAAGCTCCAGAAAAGGGGGAGGGGAAGGAGGAGAGACATGAATGATACGGGAGACCGGGGAATAAAGGCCAGATAAGGGAATAGTTAGAGGGAGGAAATAACCAGAGTATCATTCTTTCCTAAGGGGTAGGGGGTCGGGGAAAGCAGGGAAGGAAGGATTTTCTTTCCCTCCTCTCCCCTTCCAAGAAAAGCCCGATGCTCTGACTTGGAACGAAAGTAACCGAGGGAGAAATACATCGTGATGTGAGCGAAAGTTCCCAATCCCCGCTACGGGGGCAGGGGGAATGGACGGGAGGGGTAGGTATGATAACCTTAAATATTACTTCATGTTTTTAACAGGTGAACTGTTTCGTATCATTTACGGACTTGAAAAACCCGGAGATGACTTGACGCGAGACGCTGCTAGTGCATCGAAGGCGACTAAAGGCGGACTTGCTGCCCACAAATACGAGAAGCCTCCAATTGCAGATCAGGTACATGTGGTCATTTGGGTGATCAGCGCCACTGATGTCAGATTTGAACAGGGAAAATACAGAGAAAGCATTGACTTTGTTCAACACATCCTGAAGAGAGAAAGTAAGTCCTTGCCGTGATTCACTTAAAGCAAAGAAATTACGTTGGCTAAAAACATTTAAATAAGTTAACCAAAACACAAAGTTAAGACATGAAAGATTCTTAAACCAGTTAAGTATGGTTATTTCTCGTACTTGTGTCTTACTGAAAATCAGCTTCAGTGTTTTGTTCATTATTTGAAAATTTTTGCCTCACCATTTGTAGAGAATTTTGTCCTCCATCAGAGAACAACATTAAGGTAGACGCAACCGTTAATCATTCCTTGATGATCAGAGTTAATAGGACACTTAATTTGTGATGTGAATGGGCCATTTCCGAGTTGCTGTTAGTCTCGGTTTCGAAGTGAGTCTTGGTGCTCAACTATTGTAACGGAAATTAGTTTAATTTGCATAAGAATACGCAACTCATTTACATTTGAATGGTTGTGCACCAGGAATCGTTTTGAAACTGAGACATGCAGCAACTCAGAAATGGGCTATGGACTGAATGATTGACTGTATTCCTCGACACAAGAGATGTTGAAGTTGGGGAGTGGACTGGGCAAGTGTCAATCCTCTCCATGGCGCTAATCAAAATTATTGGTGTGGACATAATTACGTGCATTTCTGGACTTGACGTAGCTGATATCCCGGTAATAGTGGAAAGGGGCAATTTAAAAAAATGGCCCTCTTTTTATAGAGTATCCTCACGTGACGTCACGGTGGTCATGTTGGTACCTAAACAATAGAACGGCGGCCATGTTGGTGTCCCCAACTAATCCTCTGGGAATTGAGCTCTATTATCATCGGCAAACGTTTTCTTTTGTTTCGGTGGAAAAACAAGGTTACTGATCACGTGAGTGAAAACACTCTATAGTAATCAGTTCATAGTGGTCACTGAGGTTTAACTCAAAGTTGCATTTGCCTGATTATCTTTCTAGTCCCTGTGGCACAAATATTAGAACTTAGTACCATGACAAAAAAAAAGCTAATAAAACCAGGCGGTCAAGCTGATATTTGCCACTCTTTCATCTTTGTGTCTACAGTTATCACCATCATAACAGTGTTAACCCATGATGATGAAATCCAAACAAGGGCAAACCCTGAATCAGAACGAAAGAGATTAAGAGATGTTGCTATGGAGGTCACCGGAAGCGATAGGAGAAATGTGTACTTCGTCGCAAATTCATTTGGTGATCCGAATTACTCTCCTGTTTACAAGAAATGCTTGATGGAGGTTGTTGAGAAGGTGCTGAAGTGTGGGGAGCGTTCAGTTAAAATGCGCCAAGTTCAGAGAGAAGGATCTAAGGCAAAGGCTCGGAAAATGCGAGAGACTAAATAAACCCCAGGCTGGAAAATTCAAGAAACCACAAGAGAACACTTTCAAAGAATAAGCCATATTTTTGGCCAAACGTTGCTAGTCAGCACCAGAAATGTGGGCCTGAGCTGAAGATTGCAACCTTACTTGTCAATATTACATATCTTACTAGTAGAAATTATTTATTAGAGAAGCATTTTTTAAATTTTCAGAGCTCGCAGGATTGAGTTCTAGTTAACAGCGAAAAATTAGGGTAGATGTAATCTAAATTGTGAATTGAAAATCTTGCTGTAATATAGTTCATGATATTTACATCGAAACTACTTATCAATGCCATTGTTTTGCGGTGGGCTTTAGTTGACGAGAGGTTTTTTTCTGAATGTTAATCACTTTTTACGTATTTATCATGAAGCAACCAAAGCTCTATCTAAGACGAAGGTGATTGCACTAGCATTGAACGGGGGCACTGTATTTCCTAACAAGTTAACACTAACAATTACCTCATTGTTTGAAACGCTCAGACCGATTGTTAGAAAATTGTTAGACCGATGCACTTCATGTGCAACTAAAATGTGTTTTTTCATGAGTTATTTTAATAAATCTTGCTGTCCAGTATTCATTCACGTCCCCGTTATCACCCGGCAGTGGCCCCAATGAACAAAAAGGAGCTCAGCTCATCACGAACCGGCGCATGTTTAAATTATGACGGTTGGCGCAAGCGCACATTATTCTCACAATTCTTAGAAAGACGGCCACGGACACAAACCAATGTTGGTTATTTATAAGATTTATCACTTTCGCAAGAAATGGCTGCTAAGGAGGAGATAAGGAAGTTTTACCTTTTCAACTGCGATGAAACCTACGACTTGAAAACAGTTGAAAAGCTCTTATTGGACGTAGAAGAGAACTACAGCTTGAAAATATCTGCTGAACCACTTTACTTTGGCCTTCAGCGAATGGATGAGTTCGTTGACACAACATTGCCGACATTGAAGATGGATTTCGCCATTTTTGTTCTTCATGCAGATGAATCTCGGCTTTCTATTAACGAAGATAATGCTGGGATTGGCTACGCGAAGTTCTACCGAGCATTGTTACGTGCCACAGGTCAGTTTTAAGGCAAACTTCACTTCAAGTTACATCTTTACTTTTTAACGTTTTTCTGACCTGTGCGAGACTAGGAAGTAGCACCCAAAGAAGAATTTAACTTTCTTTCGATTCAATGGCCGGTTGTTTCCCAGGATGTTATCCAAACTCTGATATATAAGAGTCAGGTTTTGTCCATCTCCCAAGGAAAGTGAAGTGCTTCGGCAAAACAGCTAGATTCTCGTTTCCAACTGGTATATCTTCCGACCAAGATCAACGGTAATTTCATTGAAATTCTGTTATTTCTCCGGTGAACCTCCTCGCTTACAAGAGACGACAGTGCAATCCTGGCTAGAATATTCTATTGTTCAAGAATTGAACTGTTCACAGTATCCGCAAGAAAAAATGTAGGAACGGTATAATTTTTTGAGTAAAAGATCACGAGCTTCTAGACTGAACACACTCTGACATTTTGCAAACAGAACGCTCACTTTCGCTTTCAGTTTGAGTTGTTTGATATTCACGTGACGAGGATGTCACGGTAAAAGCCGGAAACAATTCTTGGAAAGATTTATTTCAACAACGCGCACTTGTCTTGTTTAATACGGGGGGATGATTTTCTCGGAGAAAAAGGAAGAAAATTACAGGTGGCTTGAATGTGACCTGTGCAGGTAGCTGAAATAAAATTTGTTTTATTGCGCCCTTTTCTGCAGAGATTCGATGCGTTTCCCACTGCATTTTGCAAACTTTTTGTAAGCTCGCATACAGAAAGACCAATCATTTTTACAGGGGATTCTCTCAATACAGGAGCTCCGTTTGAGTTATTGTGGAAGGGAGAGGATACATTGCATTCAATAGAGCTTCTTCGCTCTTGCACTTGAAAAAGAGCGATTGTTAGCTTTACGTCTTACTGAATTCTATCCGATCTATCTCAGATGGCAAAGTATTGATAGTGATTGGTGGTGATACATATTACAAGGATGAAGAGGAAGAAGAAAATTTCGTAATGTCACGCTGGGTGAGGAGAAAAATATCCCCTCAGTTCCGTGAAGAGGATATGGATGGAAGAAAAAGCTTCATTTTGTCTTGGAACAAGAAGCACAGGCCAATTCACGAAGAAGCGTTACGACATTTCCTCAACCCCGGTAAAAAGGGGTGCACCTTCAATTATACTCCTCCACCCAAACTTGTACCAAGCCACACAGAACCTGATTCGATCCCGCCGCTAGAGGCCAGCCATACAGATCGAGAGGTTTGAATACTTTGCTTTGTAATTCTTTTCCAAGAGATCTATCTAACCAGATAGCTTATTTGCATGAGCCGAGGCAACAATTCACTGTGTTAACATCATATATCTGAGAAGTAACTTGCTGCCTTTCAGTTTGTAAAAGGATTCAAATCCCAGTACGATTTCAAGTAACTGGGGAGCACCTGTAAAACTGTTCATATCATATCATATATCTTTATTTACCCTCGGATTTTTAGAGTAGCTTGGTGTAGCTAATTTCTCCGAGCATTCACCCTCCCAACCATGATACATCACAGAAGACAGACCACAACACCGGGAACTACATGCCCTACTCTTTGCGACAAGTGTGTGGGTTCTTTTACGTCCCACAGGATTATGAACATTGAAGGGTTGTGAGACGGGACCTCCGGCTTATCGTCCTTATCCGAGAAGACTAGAGAGTCTAACCATTTGCAGATGTAATTACAAAGGCAGCACTTTCTCCTCAGTTATTTAAAGACCCTGAGTTTTGTTCCGGCCGGAGTTGAACTCACGACCTCCCGCGTGACAGCCCGGTGCTCAACCAACTGAGCCACCGGTGCGCGGTTACATCGGATCCTTCCTGAAGAAGGTTAACTTGGCCAGATAAAAGAACATTAACTTAACAGTTGATTAGTTTTATCCAATTTATACCTTATACGTGGATTATCTTCTGTCCATGGTTGCTTGCTTAAATTTTCCAATGAAACGACCCAGACTGTAATCTGCACCGTTGAGTGACCTGGTAAAAGCTTCCAGTATCGAATGTTCTGCTCAAAAACTGTTAAGTTGCATGGATTTGTCGTTTTCCTTTTTTGATTGCCCACAGTATTATTATCTTGAAATGAGAATCAGGATTGTCACTGTTTCTTTTATCACCGGCAGCCACTTTTGATGGAACAAGAGCAAGACGAACTCGAAGAGACCACACATTCCTCTTTGGTGGAACGTGGTGGTGATAAACCAGAGCCCTACAGAAGATCATTTGGAGATCGTTACGGACAAGAGTGTGACTATAGACGCTTCACCGAAAATGATGCAGGTGAAAAATGCGCAATGCTTAAAAAAATGCTTTGTAGAAAGTTGTCATGCAAATAAGGAAGTTATCATACGACGCATTTTTCCTCTTATATCTTTCGTTGTTTTGGTTTTGTCGAAACAAGAAAAGAAAAATTGGTCAAACTTAAGTTCATCTCACATTTATTGTTCTACCAAAGAATCATATGTCTTAGTACTGCCTGTATGAATAAAACGAGTTGTAATGTGTTGTGCATACGGCTTTAGTATTGTTTTGTATACATCTATTTGATTGCGGTAGACTATTTCACAGTTCTATAGCTTTTGGTACGAAAATGCATGTAGAGACATGATTTCTTGCATAAGGAATGCTATTGTATTCTGAAGGCATAGTAGTATCCAGCAGTAGCGAAGACGTTGATTTGAGTCATGAGACGCACTTATCAATATTAGATTGGGCATACTAAAAGAAACTTCAAAAAGGAGCGTCTCCCTCTTGAAAGAAAGTTATTGTTGTTGTTGTTGCACCATTAAACTGTAGGAGAATTGTGGTTTATGACACTCAAATGAAAATAGCTGTAAAATAATATTAACAAGTGTGCACGTTCAATTTTAGACACCTCGACAAGTTCTGCTGCCAGTGGCAAAGTAGCTGATTATCCCGCAGGCAAAGTGTTGCTGGAGACACGCTTGCACTATGGGACAATTTCCTACCAGGCCGAAGATATCATACAGTGGATCGATAGATGGCTGCCCCCAGATCGGCATGTGGCTCATCTCAAGCAGGAATTTGGGTCAAAGCCTGAAGCGAAAGTCCAGTTTACAGCGATTGGTAACGACGGAGTGAGTTATGATGTTACGATAATGGGTCCCAGGACCAGAAACTGGTGCCTCTGGTTGTGCAACTGTCTTGGTTGCTGTTTCAGATCATTGATCCGTTTTCTTTTTTCTCCTTGCCCGCGTTTAAGGAATCAAACAATGGCTTGCTTTTTGTGTGTTGCTCATTGTTTTGGGTTCGTATGCTGGTGGATAATAGGCAAGATGGGCCGACTTGGTGTATAAATCAGCACCGTAGAATAATCGTGGGATTAACTGCCAAACTGAGTTGAAAAAGCGATATAAACACTTGTTTTCTGTTCATCATTAGTTAGTCCGCGTCCGTCCAGTGTTTATCACGGTTTCCGATAGTTGTTCCTACGATCGTGGTCAAAACGTTTTGGGACACCCTCAATAATTCGGGCAAAAAGTGCTATGCCGCACGTGTTAACAGCGTCCTTGTTAATACTACATGCGTGCGCATACCATGTATCTGATCCTGTGCTTTGTATTGAACCGCCATATTGATTAAAGTAAAGATCGTTGTGTTCTCATTGCGCGAGACACAACAAAAATTTCTTTAATTAAAGATGCACTTCATAATTTATAATCGTTCTCCTCTTAGTGGCCTTTTAAGTGCCACCACTCTTGGCATTGTAAAAGAGTG
>BLFP01004302.1:1174065-1191918 GCA_014634505.1 Montipora efflorescens | reverse complement strand
ATGTTGAATCTTCACTTTGACTGGTACATTAGTCTTTTGAGATTTTTGTCATAGTACCACTTTAAGTCTTTCTCTGTTTCTCCTTATGTCTCTACTCTGATAAACAAAGACTCGTTAGAATCGTGCTCAGATAGAACTGAGTTCAATCCGGACGATCCAGGTCGTCTCAGTTGCCCGCCGGGTTTGTCAGCAGCGATCGCCTGGGTATATAGTGTTTCCATGTAATCGTCCCGATCGCCCCTGAAAATTATTTGAAACGACTGGGGCGATCGGGCCGATCTGGACGATCATATGGAGACCAGGCTTAAATATTGAAAGGGTTGGGCTGTCTATACTATTCTCACAGTGATTCTCATAAGTTCTCAATGCATTGCCCTGTCTTGGGGCGTTTTGACTTATTCACTTCTTACGCTTATTGAATTCCATCTAACTAAATCTAATAGAGATGGATCTTCATCAACGTGTAACTGACACCAGGGCCCAGGTTTCGCCATCTTTATATCACTTATTATTGGCGTCACAGTATAATTATAACCAGATGCAGCTCAAGAAAAAGTTATCACAAGTCATTTTCGAAATATTTGAACGTAATTTTTTTTTCTTTTCAAGATGAAAAGCTGTTGATTGTCATTGGTGGGGATGAGAAATTCGAGAGTAAGCAAGAAGAAGAAAAAGAATTTATTTCCAATTGTGTACTCAAGAAAATCGGATTGCCACATTTTCAAAGAGAACTCTTGGATGGCAGAAAAAGCTTCATGTTTTCTTGGAACAAGAAACACAGACCAATTCACGAAGAAGCCATGATGCATTCCCTGGATCTACGTAAAAGAGGCCAGAAGTTTGTGTGCCAGGAAAAAACACAAGATAACAACAATCTTGTAAGTGACTTATGGTAATAACTTTGTAAACCGCACATATTACATTCAATCTCATTATCATGAGTGGTTTACAATTCTTTCTCTGAGGCGAGATCGGACGTCAGCCTGTAAAGGCGCCTCTGGCAGCTCCTATCAGTCCATATTATTTTGATTTCATCCACCTACCCAACCCACACATGAATGTAAAAGGAGGCGACAGACCACAACCCCTCCCCCCTACTCTTAATGAACACAGCAGAACCTCTCCTTTAGGACACCTCCAGAATCTGGTCAAATGTTCATACTAATCCGACTTCTATTCAGGGGACACCTGCCCTGGTCCCGATGGCGTCCCTTAGACATTGATCAGGGTCTTGACGGTTTCTAGAAAAAATGGTGCGATTGAAAAGTGGTGGAACATGAAATAAATAAGGAAATATGTCTTTATTCGCAGGCTAACAACATAAGGACATTTCGGCAGTCAGGTTTAACCAAAGGTATTAAACGCTCGAGGAGTGAGATGCTTCCAGATTTAGGAAAATCACCTTCGGTTGACAAATAAGCAAATAATCAATGCAACTAAACGTGGAAACCATATGGGAGTGTCTTCTTGCACAGCTTTATTTCAATGAAACAGAAATGATATTATAAGAATAGGATAGAATAATATAGATCCAGTCGAGCCACCCCACTCCTTCAATCATGTAAGCGAGCAACGTTCTGGATTGACTTGGACACCGTAACTGAGGTCTATGGCTCCCCTGACATTGGGTAACACTTAGGGTAACTTTGAACTTTTCACGCAGTCATTTATTTTGACATAATCTATTTGCCCACAGAACGAAGTCTGCACACACAAGAAGGAACGTTTTTTACGATTAGAAGACATTCAGTTTCGATTATTTTTTTCCCCTTTCTTTTGACATCAAGGTAACTCCAAATGTACCATCAAGACCGACGCAGGAAACTTCCGTTATTCCTGTTGATAACAAAGTGGAAAACCAAGGAAACGTAATAGAAACAAATGCATCCTTTGATGGAACGGATTCAACCTCCCCCCAAGGTAATAATTCAGCTTTATTTTTCCTATAATACTGGTGTCCGAGCAACGAACTCAATAGCCGCTGTGCCAAGTTTCCCTTACATAGTCATAGAAACTACTTCTGTGAAGTCCTTGAACCTTGAATCATGATTCTTTTGCTTAGGAACAAATACGAACTAAAATGAATTTAGTTTTTCTAGTCTTCAAACTGCGCACTGGATCCTCCTGTCCAGAATAGAGCTAGCAGCTGATCAGATGACAACGTATTTAATCTTTGATAAACGTCACTAAAATTTAACTAAACTTAAACGAATTGTTCCCTATTACTTTTCTCCAGAAGCGTCACTGACTATCCCTTTAACTTAACTCCTCGAGAAAAGAACACGAAACTCACTTAAAAGAACCAAGTCGTAACTACTCCTTTTCTTTGACCATCTCAGTTTTATCAGAAATAACACACAAACAGCGGGGTGACAAACATCAGATATAAACGCAAATTTGAGTTCACTAACTTATTGACTATTGACTATTAACTATCAAGTAACAATAGGTAACAAAAAACTAATAAAGACGCAGCTTTTCGTAGCCTGATCCTCAGACGGTCCAGGTCGCTCGTGTTAGTTCATAAGTTAGTGAACCCCAATTTTGTTTTAACCGTCACGTCTGAAGATGTATGCAGGAGAATACGAAACGTCAAGTAAAAGATAATTTCAAATCATGCGTTTTTTTTCTGATGTTTGCCACCGCTGTTTGTGTGTTATGTGTGATAGAAGAACCAAAGATAACCATACACGCGCACTCTACACTTCGAAACAAACCTGATCCTCAAGCTAGCTGGTCCTAGCTTTGTTGTTGAAAATATGTAATTGACCTTTAAACTTTAAGGGGGACATAAGGGCGATGTTTACCCAAACTGAGATTGTTTCTGATCAGGCGAATTTCAGTCTGGACATAAATGCATATTCATAGATCGCTCTTTTCAGACGATTTTAAATCGCAAGCCCTTGAATAAGTTCAGGCGTCGACTAGTCCAAATCTCAAGACTTGCGTGAACCTTAACCTAATTTTCTGTGTATCATCTATTCTCTGTTTCCCGATCTTCAGAATTTACAGAACTTTCTCGAACTACCCATCCAAGAAGTACTGTCCTCTTATCGACTATCATGCAGAATGGTGCTATCTCTTATAGAAGGGAAGATGTAACAGTTTGGATGGATGGCAGAAAATAGCGAGTGTCCGATAACGAAGCGCGGAGACTGCAGCAGGAGTGGCGTTCAAGTCCTACTGCTCGATTAAAACTTGTGGCTGACGACGAGGGAAAAGTCGAAGTGATAGTTAAAGATGAGACTACGTTTCCAACGTGTGTGGCATTCTCTAAGCGGGTTTATATGGGGCTAGATTTACCCTGGTGCCGTGGTGACCTTAGCAAGAAGGCTAGTCTAGCTCTCACACGTTTCGTCCTTTCTCGTTTGACGCGAATTACACAGGCTCCAGGCTAAATCTTTTGAAGATACAAAGTAATTTATCGCACACGAAAGGATTCGGCACTTTTCAGAAACAAACAGCAAAGGATACAGTAACGCTCACGCTCGTATACGTTGTAGCCACGAATTCTCCCCGGGAATTATCGTTAGCTTCCTTTTGTTCTAATTTTTCCGAGTTTTCTTTTTCAGATATTCTTTGTTTTGTTTTTTCCCTTTTGTTCTCTCCTCTGCAAAAATGCTACCTTATCTTAATTGCACAACCTCTATTATTTCGCTTGCTTCCTTTCTCTGGTCTTGTTTAGTTTTGACCACGTTTATTATAATTTTAATTTTTTTCATCCCGGATTTAAGTGTTGAAATTTGTCAGTTCCTAGTTTTTCTGTATTTCTGTTAAGTTTCTATTCGTAAGTTTTCTGTATTTATATCCGTATTTTTATTTATATTCTT
The DNA here is from genome assembly GCA_014634505.1 of Montipora efflorescens. NCBI lineage: Eukaryota > Metazoa > Cnidaria > Anthozoa > Scleractinia > Acroporidae > Montipora > Montipora efflorescens. The sequence goes on along the minus strand of BLFP01004302.1, from coordinate 1,188,088 downwards.
TCAGTGAAGAGTCGAGTAGGAGTGAATTGCATCAGTATATAATTATTGGAATAAACACTTTAATCAATAAATTTGACACCTTAACCCACTTCACACATATTTTCTAAACTTCTTTTTCATGCCCCCCTAAACAAGCATAGCAACAAGGCTCTAACTTAGACCGTGGTTTATAAACAATCATTTTACCTCCAGAACTTTCTTGGAAAGAGTTGTGTGAAGTTAGCAAGTACTGCCATGTGTTATCCCTGTGCTTGCTTTCTCGTCGCTTATTTCGACAATGAACAACTTCGATTTACAAGACTGAATTGGCCAAAAGGACTATGGCTTAGTTGTTGGTTGGTTTTTTTTTCCAAGGTCTGGCTAAATGGTCTTTAAATAAAAGGCTTTGAAGTTTGCTTCAAACAGTTGAAGTTTGGGAATCCTTGTGAAGGAACTGCTGTCCTTATCAAGACACGGAACTTCAGTTTTAAACTCCAACCCCACAATTTGAAATTTTAAGCTGCTTTTACAGGTTTAATACTACTATTTTCTAACGCTTAACTTTCTAAAGCCCCTACAACAAGCACCTAAACTAGATTTGCATTACATTAAACACTAATGTATAATCACTTCAGTGATGATAGCTGGGATTTGCATCATCGTTTTAGAGCGAGTTTCAACCGAGTTTCGCAAAACCAATTAATTACCAAGTAATTACTTTGGCCAATCAAAAAGGACGGAGGCAATCCAGCAAACCAATCAAAACTCGAAGTAATTACACGTAGCCGACACAAAGCGCGGGAAAATGTGCACGCAAGAGCCACGATTGGTTTTGGTTTCACTTCTGTTTGGTTGAAAAAGTGGCGCGAGAACTTTGAACCACTCACTGAGTGAAGTAATGCAAAACCAAAGCAATTCGCTAATTACTTTCGGCACTCAGATGAAAACCGCTCTAATGCGTCTTGCAAGATTATTCCATAAATTGGAAGGAGGTGATTACCATGATCGTGATCATGGTTCATTGCAGGTCGTCGTAAATGAAAGTTTATGGTCTGGCGGATCTTAAGTGAAAGAAGGTGGTCATTTTAGCCAATGATTTTTACATTGGCCTAGTTGATGGAGTGACCTGTGCCCGACACAGCAGACTTGTTGGCATGCTTCAAATCCCAGTAATCATCACTGGAGAAGGATTGAGGATGAAATTCGAAAGCTTTGTGTAACGTACTTCAAGAATTTTGTTGATGAAGAAGAACATTTCTCTTTTATAATAAGGAACAGAATTAAGCAATCGCTTGACAAAGTTGCGTTTCGAGTCATTGTCATTCATTTTTGTGCAATATCCTTGGTCATCATCAAAAACTGTGTTTAGAATGCAAGAGCAAAGGAGAACAGCATTCATCTGTTTGAAGCAACATTTAAAAAAATCGGGAGCTAAAATGATTGTCCAGAAATCCAGATAATTAGATGCACGCCTGATTTTGATATCCATCATGGAGTTTCCCTTTAAAACTAGCATTTGTGTCAAATAGCAAGACCTTAGTCCTTTAAAAAGTATGATAACTTTGGATCCCTGCACTGCTATTACTATGCTACTGTCTTTCTTAAGAAATCAAACCGCGGTTTTTTAGCTCCTTTTCGATCATTGCCCTCATACCTAAGACAAAGTAGTTTCGGACCTCTTTCCAGCACATGGCCAACAGCTTGACAGTCGTCACGTCATCTTTCGACAGCTTGTTAACAGCTTCTCGCACACTGTTGCTGCTCCATTGGTATTCTTTTTGCAGAAAGCGGAGGAAAACCTCCACAGAAGCTAGAAAAAAATAAAAATGATTGACAATTTCAATGTGTGTTTACGATTTGCATTGTGTTTGTGATTAAACTAGGGCCTGCACACAACTTGAGCTAAAGCAAAGCCAGGGAATTGAGATGCTGCAGAAATGTAACAAACAATACTCTAAGCTTGGAGATGTTCCGTATGCTCCTTACGTGGCAAAGGGCATAGTCTAGCATCAACACTGAAGTAGTCTGCAAAATTGATTTTACATCGATGAATTTAGTACGTATTTTGCAATGTGCAACGCTGCAAAACTTCTCCTGGGAAAAACCCCCTTTGAGCTATAGGCCGCGACGAAAGGCTTAGCTGCACATTGCTAAATGGTTTTGAAGCATCTCAAAATACAAGCTTACCGTCGGCGGAGTCTGGTGCTACCTGTTCTTTTACGCTAACCCCGTCAAGTGCTTGCATCATTCTATCCTCCTCTTCGTTCTTCAGTTTCTGTTTCATAATCTTCACCGCTCGTTCAGCGCTCAGCAGTGCAAAATGAAGAATATCAAATGTCATTCGCTCTGTCTCCGGATCACGTGTGCTGTTGTCTTTCGTATAGTTGGCCACGAAAAAGACGTGACCAGGTGAACTTCCGGTAGCTGCTGATGCTTCATCCCTGGCGTTGTCACGATCTCCTTTTGTTTTCAGAGTGTCGTGGTGCGTCACAACTGTCATTGGTGCAATTCCTATTTAGCGAAGAAAGAATGGAAAATTTAAGAAATTCATTCACTTTAAAGACCGTGTCGTTATTTCCGTATCTTTTTTCTGCAGAGGAAAGGCGTTGTCTACAGGTTATGGCGCTAAATTTGCAAGCAGATGCTATGGTGAAAATTAGATTTATCCTTAGTGGCCAAAAATTCAACTCCATTCCGCAGTAAACGGCTTACTGGTTATCTCCTTCCAAGGTCGAATAAGTGAAAGCAACTAAAATTTATTAACTTTCACCAATTATGATGAAATAATGCCAATATGCATCGCAGGGGTGCAGGTGGGGTTGATGGCAGCAAAGCCAGACTGATTACCCAAAGCGTTTAAGCAAGAGGTTTTCAAAATAATCACCCATCAGGTTTTCACTTCGGGGAACAGACAGGAACCAATGTTTTCCTTTGGGCAAGAAGGCGGTTAACTTATCAGTTCTGGCAGGCAATAAATTGAAAAGTTTCCCAGCTGACTACTGAAAAGTATTAGTAATAATAGTGAGTGTGATTGGTACCTTGTCTACGAAGAATCTGTCTGACGGGATTCAAATAGTCCTTCAAAGCCCCCTCCGTCAACCTCGTATCATTGGCTTTGACCACAATAATAACACCATGAAGTTTGTCACTGAACTCGGAGTTGGGATGCAGGTTGTTCTTTGACGCCATATTTTCTTTGCTTCCTGGCACTGGGCGAAACACATTATCCCCTGGTCTTAGCCGTCCTTCTAGGATGTTCTCAAACTCCTCGGTCTCGTTAGAGTTGTAGTTAAAGAAGCCACGAGTGTCTACCAACCGGAAGAACATTTCTGCGAGGTAGTCTTGGAGAATAATGGTTCCTTCACTTCCTGCCGAAGTGTCAGGGACAGTGCCTTTTTCTGTTTCCCTCACAGCGCGTTCACACGTGTTTATGAAGCAACTCTTCCCCGATCCAGTTGGGCCAAATACACCGATTCTCAGCTTGGTAACATCATCAATTGCCAACCCCCTGAAGCTATCAAGGTGGGTCTTGCTGCCAAATGTGTAGTTGTACAACTCAGTTCTGCGAAGGCGCAGCTCATTTTCTTGCGCCAAGAGTCTTGCTGTTTCTTTTCTTATCCTTTCCTCTTCTTGAGCCTGTTCTCTCTGCCTTTGTTCTTGATATTGCTTCTTTCTTCTTTGCTCTTCTTCTTCTTCTTCCCTTTTAATGCGAAGTTGTTCTTCTAGCTCTTTTTGCTTTCGTTCATTTTCCAGTCGGCGTTCCTCTCTCTCCTTTGCAGCCCTTCGTTCTCTTTCCGTGTTGTCCACGTACGTGTAGCTTATAGTCTCTTGCTTGGACTGAAGAATAGTTAGTTCAACAAATGAAACATGTCATGGTTTTTTAATTGGCCTTCATAAATGTGAGTGGAATTAGAATTCTAAAAGAATATGAGCTAAATGCGTTGGTCGATGCAATAGTACCCCAAGCAAATATTATTGCATAATATTTCATGAGGAGTCTCCGTCCCGGAGAGGAGATTTAGACAACAATTTTCTTCTACATGTACTCTAAAACACCGCTCTGTTAAATCGTAAGCGCTGGAATTAAAAACTAAACCCTTAAGGGACAAGAATATGGAACGAAAATAAAAGAAAAATAGGACGGCATAGAAATGTGATTTGCCTCTGATTGATTGATGAGCATCAGGATAACGACACTTTCGGAGCAATGTGGTCTCGCGATTAAATGCTGCTGGTGTGAAATACTCTGTGATGAGGCATTTGAAATGCCTCTTGACTGGGAGTTAAGGAAATTTGAACAACCAAAACCAAAAAGTCATATGTCCAAGGGTTGGCGAGGAAGTACGATGTTGAAGCTCTGTCTGATCGAAAGTGAAAGCTTCTCTTTTAATTTCCCCAGTTAAGACTAAACTCAGCAAAGGCAAACTTTTCCTTTCTTTCATTTAGTCTATTTTTTTTCAAATACATCTATGTTGAAAAACTTTAATTGAGAATCTTGAAAAGAAATAAGGATCTCGTTAACATTTCCTTTCCAAGAAAAATAGGAACAAGGGAACTTAGTGAATGAAGAAAGACCTTAAAAATCAGTGCATATGGGATCAAAAATGAAAAATTGAGGTTTCCTCGACATCAAAACTATTGCAATACCATGCCGCAAACTAACATGACTTGCTTTTCGGTTAGTTACCATACGACCGACAGGGATATAATCTTTCCAGCGCCCCGAATGTGTAGATTAATGTGGAAAGTGAGCCTATCTCCCGCCTTTTCCGGCTACCATATTCTAGGCTAAATCAGCTGGCTTCGAACGGCTTTCTTCAAATTAGATTTAAAAGGGAATTTATGATTCGTTGTATTCAACTTACCCACATACTAAGACGGCGTTGGGCTCCTCGCGTCAAGAAAGACTTCACGGCGATCTGAAAGGAATGTAAAATACACTCCTTTTTAGCTGATAACACTAGATAACGTCATGAAATTTCCCCAGAATTTCATCACGTGATTAAATGGCAATATTACTTGAAGAGTCCAACTCTCGATCATTGTGGCTTTGATTAATAGTTTCTTTTCGAGGAGATTGAGCGAAGTCAATCGCGTGATAACTTTGGAGTTGCATGACTGTCGAAGAGTTTATACCCCTTTTGCTGTTCATTTACGCAAACTATACATTCATTTACGTCAACAGTTGAAACTATACGGCAAATATTCGTTTATTAGTACTTCCATGAACTGCATTAACGCGAACGAACTTTCAATAACGCTATTTGCATATGTACTAACATTCAATAGCATCAACGAATAAACAATTGCACCTTTGGACTAGCCTGTTCAGGCTCTCAGATAGTACTATCTGAGTGCCTGGAATAGGCTACTTTGGACAATCACAGGTAGCAAATATACTTTCAATCTCGTGGAATAGTTAATCATTAATGCCATTAGAAAATCAATTGCACAGTATGACAATCAATGGCGTATTAGAGACATACAATAATGCAATTTGCATGGAGACACACAGTCAATTGCACCTTCATACAATCGTTTCATCGAAATGGTCGATCATGAACGTGAACTGACAAACGTTGGTATTTTTCGAATAAACAATAGGAAGAAAAAAACATTCATTAGTGTCATTCATCGTAGTTACATGTATTTTAAAATACTGAACAAATACAAGAGTATGTACATTATCATTTAGATTTTGTTATTTTTGCACAATCTTTTGCTGAAGGAGATATAAAATGCAGAACATTTTACACGTACAGTACTGTAACAAACAGAGTACGCTATATGAACAAGTACAGAACATGAAGACGCATTGGACACAGAAAGAACCGAAAAAAATCACACCACCAAGAAACATAATCTTACTTGAACAGAGTCTACATGTACTGTACTTGTTCATATAGCGTACTCTGTTTGTTACAGTACTGTACGTGTAAAATGTTCTTCATTTCATATCTACTTCAGCAAAAGATTGTGCAAAAAATAACAGAATCTAAATGATGCAATTAATGTACATACTCTTGTATTTTTGTTCAGTATTTTAAAATACATGTAACTGCGATGAATGACACTAATGAATGTTTTTTTCTTCCTATTGTTCAGTTGAAAAATACCAACGTTTGTCAGTTCACGTTAATGATTGACCATTCGATTAAACGATTGTATGAAGGTTCAATTAATTGTTAATTGTGCGTCTCTATGCAAATTCCATTATGTATTGTATGTCTCTAATACGCCATTGATTGTCATATTATGCAATTAATTTTCTAATGGCGTTAATGATTAACCATTGCGCGAGATTGAAAGTATATTTGTTACCTGTGATTGTCCAAAGGTGCAATTGTTAATCCGTTGATGCTATTAAATGTTAATACATATGCAAATAGCGTTATCGAAAGTTCGTTCGCGTTAATGAAGTTCATGGAAGTGCTAACGAACGTATATTTGCCGTGTAGTTTGAAGTGTTGACGTAAATGAATGTATATTGTGCGTAAATGAACAGCAAAAGGTGTAATAACAGTTTTTTTCCGGGAAATTTTGCGTATTGGATCGATCAGATAGAACGATAAACAATTCGAGGAAACGAGTGAGTGCATTGCTCATCCAACTTTTGAGTGAAGCATTTTCGTAGCTACATAAACGGTTAAAAGTGTTGTTAGTGAGAAAGAAATGATGCCGAAAGTGCAAACCTATGGTTGGCGGAATGGTGCAAAATTCAAGGAATGAAAATCACTTCCAACATCAACAACCAATCTACAGTTCAACATTTTCTTTCTAGATCAACAATAACATCGGTCCAATTTCAATGACTAATACAACAACCAAAACTAAAAACACGCCTAATCCAGAAAAAGGAAGTGAGTCAACATCAACAAAAATTCCTCTCGTCTACAACAACGAATCAGATCACCTCAAAACCAACATCGAAACAGTCTCAACTTCGTGCAACAATTTGGGGACGAGCGACTGGCTATGGTCGGGGCAGGTTGGGACCGAAAATTTCCTATCGCAGGGCATGCTGGGAAATAGAGACACGAGGAGAGAAAATCAGAATGGCGGACGAAGAGGACAGAATAACGTAGCCTGCGTAGCAGCCGTTTTCTTTTCCTTTTCCAAACGCTCGCGCAGGGGACGAGACGAAAACTGCGAGAGATTGCAAAAAATAAGGACTTCTCTATATTTTTTTGCTCACGCCAGGCGCTCGCTCGCTTGTCCTATCTCCGCCTGGAAAAGGAAAGGAAACGGCTGCTACGCAGGCTATGTTCAGTTGAAAACACAACTGTTTGCTCTAAAACAAAAACGTCATCTTTGTAATTATAACAGAACACTCAGGAAAGCACTAGAAGCTAGAGTGCAGACATTAGACACAGGAAATACTCTTTCTATGGTGATACTAAATCAAGAGCACAGAAAAGAAACAGTGCTACAATGTATTTTGATTTAGTGGTGTTTCATGGGTCTGATACCTTCCCTCCAAACTAGAGAGTTAAGTCCTGTTATTTTTCACACTCAGACATGATGCATTTGTTCAAATTCTGTTACAATGCCTACAATGCTTTGGAAACTTAAAGTAACCCATTTACTGTTGGTGTGTAGTCCATGAACACCTATACCAAGTAGGTATGACATTTGTTATAGTAAGAAAGTGTACGTTTTGGCAATAAACATGTTAGAAATTTAACAACTTATATCAGTAGCTTGCTTTGTACGGTCCATTATTCAGCAGTGAGCTCTGCTGAATCCAAGCACAATAGTTATTAAGGCAGTTTGGGTGAGGAGGGGCAAATGAGAGGGGGGCTGTTGTACACACAATGTCATTGCCAAGATACCACCCCCACTGGCTGACATCTCTACGAGAAAGGGAGGAATTGCTGTACTGGGGCTGAGATTAAGTGAAATAATATTGCAAATAAGACAGTAAAAAACCTGCACATAAGAACGTAGATATAAGAACCTTTTTTAGGCTGTTTGTTAATTTACTTGTACATCCCTCATCTCCCTATAAATACCACTACTACATGTCTAACATCCTTTCTCGGGTTAAATTCTAGATTCTCGTATGCTGGGTTTTGGGGTCTTATGCATTGTATGCATACAGACCCCTAAGTCAGAGGCAGATCTTAATTGTCAGTCAGTCAGTCAGTCAGTCAGTTTGTCAGTGAGTTTAGGGAGTTTAAGATCTATGACGCGACAGCAACGAAACCGTCACAAATTTTGCATATTTAATGAGCAAAAACAATAGCTTTGCACGCTGTGCACGAGCATTTTTCATTTTTGTACATTTCTTTCACGTTTTCGGCAAATCTACGATGTGAAATGACGAATTCTCAAGTTTTACGGAGAACGTGAACAAAAGGCAGCGAATTTGAATATTCTGTCGTAGATTCAATACCGCACCTCCTAATTCAGTTCCTGGGGAGTTACACTAGTTTTTAGAAGTTAGACAAGCCGACATAACGACGAAAAAGATTAATAAACCTGAACTTACAATTTTAAATGACGTTTTCGTTACCGTCGCGTCGCAGATCTTAAAGTCACTTTTGTCACTTTGAGGACGAGAACACAAGTGACAGTCTGGCTTGTAGACTGGGTACTAGTAATTGCGAGTCATTGTTTTCAAGTGTCGGCCATTGCTTTTAGCGTTCGTCGTTTGTATATAAATCTGCGGTCGTTTTCCCTGTTTTGGAAAAATTTTGAAGAGCTTTCCGTCGCAAATTAGTTGTAACTGTTCAAGGTTAAGTTATTTCTGTTTCAAAATTGATCTGTCGTGCTGTTTCAGATTGGTTTTCTTTCATTTCGAAAATTAACCACACTTTCCTGCCTTGTTTGTTCTTTCTTATTTCATCCAGGTGACGTCGGCGATATCGATACGGGACTTGTTTACTCACGCAAGCCAACATATCTAGACTCGGCTTGTGTTTAGTGCGGATTGCACTGAACCTAAGACGCTTTCGCAAGCCCACATTCATTGGCTTGAAATCCGGTGAGCGTTGCACCACATACCTCACAAGTATCTCACAAGCTATCACAAACCAGTATTTATCGGCTTGAAATGTCGGTGTGGGTAACACCCCAAACTGAAAGAGTTATTGTACTCTAAAAAATTCTTGCATTGAATAAGAGTTTTGCACTCTCAAAGAATAGTATTTCGTACTCTTACTGTTGTCTGCTACTAGCCGCCAGCATGGGAACCACAATCGAACAATACCGGTCAAGGATCGGCTGTCACAACAATTTTGTGAAAGCCAAGGATGCATTTTCACGTGTGCGAGGGCGATTTTGGAATACGATGCTTATGATGTTTTACTTAAATGTGTTTTACTTGCCAACATTAAAACAAGTTGTTGGACATTACAAGTCGTGTAATGAGGTGATGTTTTGGTTTACACAAATGATGTGCTACAATGTTTACATCCCATTGCTTATAAGGAAAGCAAATGATGTGGAGGAAAATCCAGGTCCTACTACGGTCCTACAATATTTGAAATCATTCATCCAACAACCACTGTGTCCGCTGACTCTAGTCAAGAAGTGAAACAATCTTTGGTGTGAATGCTGGTAAAGTAATGTGTAGCAATGTCACTTACTGCTATTATATACCATCAAATACAAGATATTAGTTTGTGGACTAATTCTACTTTGAAAAATATTTTGGTTCTTGGAAATAATCTATACAGTTCTATAACATGTTCTGTGCGAACAAATGACTATTTGCTGTTAACTGATGTTCCAGACATGGTTTCAATATTTGATAAAGTGTATTCATTACAATATAGTGAGTCAGTTACTGGAAGTTTGTTCATGACATCAAACATTGGTTCACTTCTAGAAGTATTTTCAAACTCTCAACGGAATTACAATTGTTGTTTGTTAACTAATGGGATTAATACACTATATTGTAAACTAATATCTTGTATTTTCGGGGTTAGAAGGGGAATATTTCAACTTAAGATATTCCGTATTCCGCTGTTCTCCGGGGGTGAATATTCCCATTCCTTGATAATATTTCGGAGGATATTCCTTATTATTTTAGTTTTTAAGTGCTAGGTAGAAGTTAAGTTTTACTTGATACTTAAGCCAATGATTATTCATTTTATCGACGTTTTATTACCCACCTCGACCATGTTACACTTACTGCATCTGATACTTCATACAAGTCAAGATGGTTGATGCGGAATAAATCGAGAAAACAGCGATGTCTGATCAACGATATCAACAAAACATAACAGCGTAATAATGTTCAAGTGCCAACAAATTAAAATGACGACAAGGGTCGACACCTGTAACGGAAAGACATAATGGACATAAAAATGGACAGCCTTCGAGTGGATCGAGTCTAACAAACGAAATTAACTAAGCCTCAATCCTGTTGCCGCTGTACCGGTCCTGGTACTGTAACATTCGCGCGGAGGTCTATCGTCTTCTTCTTCAGATGTGGAATCATTATCACTTTCAATGTCACTATCTGATCCTCCCTGTAAATTCCGTTCGATGCGGTCCACTTCGCTTTGTGGAAACTCGTACAGTGTAATACCAGAGTCGTTGGTGCTGACATCCATGTCAACCTTATCAATAATTGAGTATGGGGAGTTCTTGTTGTCCCTATAAGCTTCTTGGAAGATATGACTATTGTCTGAATTGCTGTTATCAGTTCTTCAGCAAATTCCAACTCTGTTACTGACGTACTTTTCACTAGTAGATCCTTCATCACTACGGCAAGGAAAAAACTGAACTGTTCCCTCCGTCTTGCATGCTTCACAGCAACTTCATATTGCAGCTGCACAGTCAGTGGGTTGTCAGTTGTCTCACTCGACTCTGACTCACCAAGGAAAGAGGTGTGTGGCACTGTGGATCCAGGCTCTCTTCGCTGTAGATCCAAAGATACTGTATAAGGCAAACAACCGGTTTCTTCCTTGCTCTTATCTCTTACAGTGTGCTGCCTTACACTCGCGCCAAATGTGGAAGAAAACTCGCGCAGTTGCCGTTTGTCTTCTAACGTCAACCGCTCCATTTGGTGATCCATTTCACTTGTCAAGTCATCGTTCACAGGTGGATGTCTGTAGTTGATAACCTTATCAGGGTAATAGCTTTTTGGGCCCGTGTATTAATGGAAGTGACCCCTGTACATGCGCTTCTGGAGTTCTCTCACACAAGTAGCTCGTCTTGTCCCATATTCAAGCTGCGTAGGCATCGGGTCGTCTTTTCTCATCAGAGAGAAAAAGTTCTCCACCATAAGGGTAACCATGGCCGTTAGGCGAACGTGAGAGAGCAGATCAGAAGCACCTAGCTCATTCAACAAGTTTTCGAGTTTAACAAGGGCCTCGTGCATCATCAGGAATGATTTCCTTTTGCAATATGGGATAATTTGATCAGGTCCCTGAGTTGAAACGCGACCAGTTCTTTCTTTTGTTTGCATTCCCCAAGTTATCAGAAACTCTACAAGCTTGTCGATTATTGCGAATGACTCGGTAAAACTCTTCCTGGGAATTCCTCGATAGTGATCAAGGTTGAAAAGCTGAGCATACGGATATATAACAGCTGAAAGTTCCTTGAAAGGCTTTCCGTTGGAAATAACTCTGACAGACCTGTTTCCAATGTCGCATACAATCAACGATGAACCCATATTCACAAGGCCATGAAGGAACTGATTACATTGTAACCAAGACGCCAATGCTGGGAACTCCTCAAAGAAATTGTTCTCCTGTGAGAACACTAAGCCAATTCTAAAATGATAAGGTTTAGGTTTCAATAAATTAAGTTCAAGAGTAAAGTTGATCGAAAATTAAGCTTACCTTTTTTTGGACTGTGGTTCTTGTGATGAATCAGAAATATTTTGCTTCTGGCTGTACGAGTCTGGCGACTGTGATCTGCAGCCAGAACTTTGTCACGTAATATATAAGATGGAACTAGGAAAAGTAAATGGCCAGAAATGGAACAAAATTTTTATCAGTCAAAGGACTGTATCATTAGAGGTCAAACAAATAGTAACAACAAAGATCTTTCAAAGCCTCCAAATAGGACAGGACTCGACTGATTTAAATCTTTGCAATTGGTAACAGTCTTGCTTTACGGCCTTGCCTCGAAATGAAACATGAAATGCAGACCAATCGTCTTCGTCTGCTCTGGAATATAAACCATTATAAGCTTCTGTTATAATGGTTGCTTTGGACCTTCAGACGAAAAAACAAGTATTTAGCCAGAATTACAACGTTTCACTTGCATCACCAAGACGCACGCGATAGTTTAACACTGTGCAATCAATTAATAATTATTGTTGCTACTGAAGAGGCAAGGTACAATGATTATATTACTGACTTAACTTGAATTTGTAGACTTGGCTGTTTTTGGCTGCAGTGTCTCGGAAAAATCCATAAAAGTTTCCAACGAAGTAATTGGCCGGCTTCGTTCTTAACTTCATATTTCCTCGCAAATTATTAAACACTCTGATTCACCTGAAGAAGTGAAGTCATGCTTGCTAAAAGACGCTGCCAGATTCTGTGTGTTGTTGGTGGATGCCGAGACAGTCACTGACGCCTACAGTAATGTAGAAAAACGAAGAATGGAATATGAAACTCTTCTCAAAACAGCAGCGGCCACTGTCGGTAAGAGTGTCTACCAAAGCTCTTCATGGCCACTTCCGCTGGTTAGCAATGGCGTTTGAATTATCCGGTGTAATGGGACATATGACCCCATTTGACTACAAATACCAGAATAGAGGTTTTGCACGGCAGCCATGTTGCATGGCAGGAACAATGAAAATGTTTTGCATTAAAAAGAACATTTTTCCCCATAGAAAAAAGAATCTATTGTTCCTGCCTTGCAACATGGCTGCCGTGCAAAACCTCTATAGTCCATTTTACAGTTGTATGCTTAGTTACCTGGCCTATGATTGAAACCGCACTGCTTTTCTTATGTGAATTCTTTCTAATTAGCATGACAACAACATCATTAACATAAGAAAAGGAGGAAGGTATGTATCATAACAAGGTCAACACCAGCCTCACTTTCATTTAAAGGCCGGGTAACTAAGCACACAACTGTAAAGAGGTCTATTCTTTAGGTTTTGCTTGTCTCATGGTAATTACATCTATTGTTATTTTTGCCCCGCTGGGAATACAAAATTTAAATAATGAATGAAAAACAAACTGAATTCTGGTGGTTGTAGTCAAATGACGCTACCGTGAAAGTTGCATATTGTATGGTAGAAAACTAGCACTTTTCATTACCCTCTAATAGTTAAGCCTGTTGATATAAGTGCTACACGGCCACCGTTTGCAAAAACGTAACCCTTCCTTGTATTGTATGGTTATTTTGGCATGGATGCTTTCCCTGGGCATCATAAAGCAAATGGCCAATATGCCATTTCCGAGTTCATGTCTGCCTCCTCTTCAAAGCGAGTCTAGGTGCGAAGGTTTTGTGATGGTAATTAGGTCTACTTTACATATGAATGAAAAGTAATTTTAATAAGAAAAACTTCGCACCTAGACTCGCACTGAAGAGAAGGCAGACATGAACTCGGAAATGGCCTATTTAGATCGTCGCCAATTTCGTGCTTCAAATTTAACGCAGTTTGCAACAGACACGGACATAATTATAGATTTTTGCGTTCGAGGAGAACGCATTCTAATCATGTCAGTTCCGCGGGATGTCCCTTGGGTATCGATCGTGATGCCATACGATTTCAGCGTTTGGACGCCATCTTGTTCTGCCACAAATAAAATCGATCTCATGTGATAGTGTTACGTCAAGCACTTTTAGATGAGTGACCGTCCGTCAATACCAAAGAAATGTCTCAGTTGGTCAACATCAGCTGTAAATTTGCCTTTCTTCTATTGACCTTCTTTACTAAATATAAGTTATAAAGTTGTGTATGTATGTTTTTGTATGTAATATTCTCTTGTTGTGGAATAAATGAGTGCTGAATGTTTTATCGATTTATGACAAAAAAGCGCAAATTTCAGGCTTTCGTTTGACATCCCTGCATGCTGTACAAGTGATTCTTAATTTTCCTGAATAAGTGTGCAAATGGGAACGTAAAAGA
>BLFP01004302.1:1159065-1166565 GCA_014634505.1 Montipora efflorescens | reverse complement strand
GTTGGAATTGCAGTGTTTTATTTGTTAAAATTCGCTCAGTGTAACTGAACCTTACGAATAAAGATAGAAAGGAAAGGAACTTTATTTAAGTGTCTAGTCTTCTAGCGCTGGAGCTCAAATTCGGGACACTGTAAACTTATCAACAAATGAACACAAATCAAATGAGGGGAAAACCGGAGTACCCGGAGAAAAACCTCTCGGAGCAGAGTGGAGAACCAACAAACTCAACCCGGGCCACATTGGTGGGAGGCAACTGCTCTCACCACTACGCCAGCCCTGCACCCCCAACTAAATGGCCATGTGACCCTTAGATTTCAACCTCCAAAGAAAGGAACCATGCTGATTTTTGGCCTTGCAGGGCTGCGTTTCTTTTAAACCTGCTGTATTACTTTACTTTAATTTTATTGATATTTGCTTTCATAATTATGGTTTACACAATATCGCATGCCTTTTCTTAGACTATGTCACCCGAAAGTACTTTTGACATCTTATGATTGTTTCTTCCACGCATAATGTATGACGAAAATGAAAGTTAACTGAGACCCTACAGTTACTGATTAGAGAGAAGTTTAATTGAACTGTTAGTGCAGATATTTTCCATTCGAACTATTCTGACTTTGAGAACAGCACTTAAAACGGCGCGTACTAGGGTGGGTATGTAAGGGCACACACCATGTCGAACGCGATCTCAACGGTTTTTCAAGGGACGACTTAAGAATTTAAAGGCGAACTGAAGGCCAAAATCTGCCATTTTTCCAACATTTATTTTTTGGAAAGCCTAATATAAATAAGTTTGTGGAGTTATTTCCTCTCGTTTCCTGTTCTTTGCGAGAAAATTACGTTGAAAGTTGGGCTTTTCCCGCTTGTTCGGCCTTTTCAGTGCGGGCTCAAAAACTAAATCAGCACCCAGGTATGACGTATGATATGGGGAACAGAGCTTTCGTAATCAAGAGAAACGAGGTAAGCACAAGTGCTGCTTTGAATATTTTCTTCGTTGCTTTGTTGTTTCTTGGCGTATTCAATATTCACGACAAACATCAGTCTAAACACTGCTTCTGTATGGGGTGTTCTCGCATGTCTTCCCTATATCATACGTCATAAGCTGCAAAAATGACCGCTGACTCCTCCATTCTGAGCCGCAATGCTGATGGTCCAAAATCGGAATGAAGACATTTTTTTTAGGTGGAAAAACAACAAATATGCCAGAAAAAAAGTTGAAAACATTATTGTGCATGGTCCAAATTGTAGATAAAAAAAATGCTTATTTTTTGCTTTCAGTTCCCCTTTAAGGTCACCCACCTTTTTTCAGTAGGGGAGAAACCGGAAACGGCGAATGTGCGGCTAATTACCGTTCGTTTACACAATTACTATACATTTACATGTTCCAACACTCGGCAAAGTACCTTTTCGACTTGTGGCTGTTTCTGCTTAGGTGGCCTCATACACCACAAGCCTTTTTAGAGACATCACCGCCAAGCCGGCCACTTCTGCTGGA
Organism: Montipora efflorescens; assembly: GCA_014634505.1. Classification (NCBI taxonomy): domain Eukaryota; kingdom Metazoa; phylum Cnidaria; class Anthozoa; order Scleractinia; family Acroporidae; genus Montipora; species Montipora efflorescens. The sequence goes on along the minus strand of BLFP01004302.1, from coordinate 1,165,070 downwards.
GAGAACAGAACTTTATCTCCTACTCTTCTCGAATAGTGTTTGGGTTCTTTAACGTCCCACAGGGAACTTATGAACATAGAAGACATTTGTGAGACGGGGCCTACTGTTTATAGTCCTTATCCGAGAAGACTTGAAAGTCTAACCATTTGCAGGTGAAATTACAAAGGCAGCACTTTCTCCTCAGTTATTTTAAGATCCTGAGTGTTGATCCGGCCGGGGTTCGAACCCGCGAACTCCCGCATGACAGCCCGATGCTCAACCAACTGAGCTACCGGTGCGCGGTTAGTTGTATATTTGCGATGCTCTCTCACGAAGCTGAGTTTTAGCCATAAGGAAGGATTGCCCCAAAGAGGTGTTTCTTGTATGTACTTCATGTTGTGGTTAGTCCAAGGGCGGCTGATTGTCATGTTGGCACTTATCGTCTCCAAAGCTGAAACTAGTAAGACAGCGCCATGTATTTCGAGCTAATCGCTTTGCCGAACTCACCACTCCACTGTTATCTGCGGGGATTCACATTAATTTTAATCTCTCCGTTTCTGGTGTTTCGGTAAATCTTTATTTCCGCGTTTACGGTAGTTTTCCAATCCTCATACAAGCTTCTCTCCATACCCTCGGGTGCTTCCCATTCTTTTTCCCTGTGCTTCACATCGTTCTTGTCGTATGAGATCCTTCCATGCCGTAGACGAGTATGAAGCAGTAACTTCAAATCTTTCTCGGGTATCACTGCGGGTCTTTTGTTACTTGGGCAGGACTGGGATCTAGAAACATCTGCACCAGCGCTTTGAGAGGGATTTTTCAAGCAAAGAACTACGCCTTGTCCGCCCAGAAGGTCTCCATCGTCCTTCGCGGCTGCGTTGTAAGAGGGAAAGAACGCAGAGAGCGACTGTACGGTTTCGTGAGCTGTGGGCTCATCGCCTGAAAAAAATAACGAGCACATACAAACTAGCAGTAATCGTGGATTATAGTGCGTCGCCTTGAGGCCTTAGCTACCTGTATCGGTTCCCTTAAAGCTTCTTGATCCTTTTACTCCTAGACTTAGTTACAGGGAGTTGATTTCGCACTCTAAATTACTTGTAGACGAAAACCTGTGGTGTTTTCATTGAAATACAATCATCCTTTCAAATTTCAGAGAAATCGACCGATCCGCGAATATTTTAATTTTTTTTTGTTTTGCGACGTGACGCAAGGTCAACAGATTACGGGCAAGTTTGGGCATTTAGTTACGCAATGAGAGATCAAACATATTTTTTCACAAAATTCCTCAGAATTGCAAAGTATCCTCTCAGAAAACAAAAACATCATTCTAAAAGCTTATTCTACGCAAAAAGTAGGGTCTGGAGGTTTGATCACGCCACGTGGAATACTAATATGATAACACAACAACTGAGATAACCTTTATTTGACATGAATATCCTTTACGCATTGCTGTAAAAACCATCCAGATGTTATCGCTTGGCTCTAAAGAAGCTCTCAATGTCTTTTTCCGCGATTTCTACTAAAATTCCCTGATTTCACCCTCCTGCGTGGACGCCATTTACGTCTCGCTCGAAGGCGATTTTAGGCAAATCAGGGAATGATGTCATTGCAACTGATTCCAATAAAAACTGGCCAGTGATTGGCTAAATGCCATAACTCATTACTGAAAAAGTTTCGTGTCGATCGGAAATTCCTCCGATTTTTCCCGAATAATCATTCATTGGCATGCTGGATGTTATTGTGACGTTTGAAACTGGAGCAAAACAAACGCTCGGCATTCTGGATGCTATTGTGACGTAGATTTGGAACCGACCGACAACCTCTTCTCGATTTCTCGCGCTTGGACATGCACAGGCCCCCCACGAACAAATAGAACACCCAACCACTCAAGAAATTTATATTAATAGTAAAGCTAATCAAGAAGCTTTTTCCTATGCTGCTATCGCTAACAAGTCATTGCGCGAAATTTGACTCGCTCGCATCACAACTCGTAAAAATCTAGGTTAATGTTACAAAGAAAAACAATGAGAAACATATCATAAAACAATTCGCCTAATCACCATTGAATATCTATCCTTTGACCATAAACCCCATTGAGAATAGGAATGTTATTGACTGATAATTTATGATTATAGTTGTGTGGATAAGGGTCAGCCCCCTGTCCCGGGGGGTAGTGAAATTAGATTTTCATTTTGTCCTTCCGAGAGTGCCGCTTCCCTTCTCATCCGCTCCCTTTCTCTCTCTTCCATTCTCTCTCTCCCATTCTTTACCCTTACGCTTTTTTCTTCTTTTCCCAGTGGCCTAACTCTACCACTTCCGTTAACACTGTGTTCCTCCATTTCCTCTGTGTGCTTTTTGCACTTGGTTCGGGTTGATTTAGTAGTTAACAACCATCGAGTAAATAGTAGTGGAATGCTTCATACTTACTTGACATATCATGATGCTCAAAATTGCCTGACGAGTTCTGCTCCACTGGTTCGTCTTGACTCGCACCTTCACAGGACTTTGAACTGTCAGGTGGCGGTTCGATCGTTGAACGCACTTGATTTGGTGGGCTGTGCTGAACATCATGAGTATCAATCCGTAACCCCGATTCTCTCGCAGGTTTAGCTATGCCGCCTTCTTTTCTTAGATTGGGATGAGATCTAGTTAAATCTGCACCAGTGCTTTTGGGCAGATTTTTCAAACACAGAACTAGGCCTTTGTCGCCCACAAGGCCTCCAATAGTTTCAGTGATTGCTTGTTCTTCATCCCGAGATACTTCGTCAGTGTCGCAGAGGATGATCACTATCCTTTTTTCTAAAAGAAAGAAGGTGTTTTGGTCATTAGATTCAGATAGAAAACTATTTAACGCGGTTCATTAAATTAAAACGTAGTTCTTGTGCACACCCAAATCAAATTTCTTTGCCATCCACCGAACAAAAGAAGTTCTTGTTTGGACATTGATGACAAATGGTGACGTCATGCGAAATATCGTCATGACGGTGACCAGCTGAAGATCCAAGCACAATAGCGGAAACCCTCGTGCTCGACAAGTCACCTGCAAGCCAAAAGACGGGTCCTATTAGCTCTATTCCTCATCCGCGCAAACTACAACTCTAAAGATACCTCTTGATGGCTGTTATTGCACCTAATGTATCATCCTTTCGTAGACTTTTAAAAAAGATAAATTTTACCGGCTGTCAATGCAGTAATTGCCTTTGATTTAATTAATTTATGTCATTTTTAATTTAACTAGTAAGACATAAGCAATATAGGCTTTTTTACTGTATACATAATAGAACTATAATTTAATATTGGTTAAACACTTTTATCATGAGCCTCTGGCTCGGGGGAATGGGAGACCACCCCCTGTGTAATTTAACATATCTTATCTTATCTTATCTTATCTTATCTTATCTTATCTTATCTTATCTTATCTTATCTTATCTTATCTTATCTTATCTTATCTTATCTTATCTTATCTTATCTTATCTTATCTTATCTTATCTTATCTTATCTTATCTTATGTGTCCGTAAGTTTTTGATCCCCAAAACCGCGTACCAAAATGTATTATGTATCTATTCAAAGGATTGAAGATCTATCTTTCCCAGTGTTCTGGAACTCAAAATTGTCTTACATTAAGTGGAATTTTTTTTCGGGTTAACCAGAATGAAAATACAGACCGTATCTTACCGACAGTGCTTTGAGCCGTTGTTAGGAGTTCAGTATACCGAGTGTCCTTCAAATCTTCAGCTGTTAACATGACGAAACAGGATCTCACTGGATTAGTGGAGATCAGTTGATTCAAATCTGACGGATCTTTGCATGACATTGGGGATATACCAAGAGAAACGAGATTTCCAAACACGTCTCCAATGAAAGCCAAATCCGATTTGTTTCGATACAAGATTGCCACGCTTAGTTGAGGAAAATTGGAAGTGTGAGGGAGCTCAGCGTTCGACGACTGTACATTTTTGTTAGCTCTCGGCTCCTCGCCTGAAAAAAGAAGGAGCTCATAACATTAAATGACTACTTTCTTGCATTAAATTTGATCGGCTGCTAAAAACAACAATTTTCTTTTTTCATTGAATACAAAAATAATTTTGGGGATACATAGCAGTATAAAATTTACACTTGGAAGGCACGGGTCACCTTAGAAAAACTACAATAGAGCTAATCAATCAAGGGCATAGTAACAAAGACAGGAAAAACAAACAATTTAGTTTTAAATAACTTTATCGTGAAACAGTAAGTCAATATTCTGAAAGTAGGTCTATGATTATGTTGTGCATGAGAGCAGGTTCTGGCTTCGGTGATGAGCTCCTGGTTCTACTGATTGTTTTACGGAGGAATCCTTTGATACCCCTAAAGGGGCTGTTACACTGTGAAATGTTTCGTGCAACTTGTCTCGCAATGTTTTGGCGACACTTTAGCGGGACAAGTTGCACGAAACATTTCACAGTGTAACAGCGCCTTAAGGGTGCTTTCCTATGGGATGATCCGAAAAAGGATCACTAATCCAAGATCACTTGGATCATGGTGCATCAAAGGAACCGAAAAATCCTTTCCCAGAGTGGATTTATCGGTTCCTCGGCCGTGATCCAAGCGATCTTGGATCAATGATCCTATTTCAGATCATCCCAAAGGAATGCACCTTTAAATTTGCTCAGGCTTTACGAACGTAGAAAATGCTTTTCAAGGCAACCTAGTAAAATTCTTTTGCTTGGTAATTGTCAACGGTTGAAAGAAAATGTCAAAGGAGGATGGAAGTGACTCTCCTCTCTTTTTATCCAGTTCCACTACTTCCGCAAACATTGTGTTGCTTCATTTCAGCTGTCGTTCTCGTTGTTGCTTTTTTAACCCGGCTCTTAGTTCAGAGGTTGAGAACCATAAAGTGGCTATTAGAATGCCTCAAACTTACTTGGCTTTTCAACAATCACAAAATCCTGTGATGAGCCCTGTTCCATAGGTTCGCTTTCCCTTTCATCTTCAATCGAGTTTGGACTGTCAGGTGGCGCTTCGAACTTCCTCTCTTCCTCACTTGTTGTTTGACTTTCAAGTCCATTCAGTGATTCCAGTGGATTAGTGCCACGGGGGGGATTTTGGTCATCCTCTGTTTTATCACCTCGTTGCCCGAGTGTTAGAACAGGAATGGGCTTAGGAACAAATTTTTCCTTGTTGTCCAGGGGATCGAGGAAATGAATCATGGCTTCTTCATGGATAGGCCTGTGTTCTTTCTCCCAGGAAAATATGGAGCTTTTTCTTCCATCCATTAATTTCTCGTCGAACTGAGAGGAAATCTTTCTATAAGCCCAGCGAGACAGTACACTGCCCTGTTTCTCTGCCTCGTCTTTGTAATTATCATCTCCACCAATCACGATAATAACTTTTTCATCTAAAAGCAAGTTAAAAAACGGTAGGTACTTCATATATGATAATTATTATGTACCGTACTTCTTTTGGCAGTTTAATGTACCCAGTTGTCTTTCTACTCTGTTAGACGGATGCAAAGTCACCTTGATACTCTGTTACCCTGCAACCTTATCAGACTGTTACCTGTTACCCCGGTATCTCGTTACCTCGTTACCCCGTTACCCTGTAGCCCTGCTACCCTATTACCCCGTTGCCTGTTACCCTGTTACTTTGTTACCGTGTTACCATGTCACCTCGTTACCCCGTTACCTTGTTGACCCGTTACCATGTTACCTTGTTATCCTGTTACCCGTTACCCGGTAACCCTGTTGTTATGTTACCATGTTACCTCGTTACCCCGTTACCTTGTTGACCCGTTACCATGTTACCTTGTTACCCTGTTACCCGTTACCCTGTAACCCTGTTGTTATGTTACCATGTTACCTCGTTACCCCGTTACCTTGTTACCCCGTTACCATGTTACCTTGTTACCCTGTTACCCGTTACCCTGTAACCCTGTTGTTATGTTACCCCGTTACCCCGTTACCATGTTACCTTGTTACCCTGTTACCTGTTACCTCGTTACCCTGTTACCTTGGTACCTGTTACATTGTTACCTTGTTACCCCGTTACC
>BLFP01004302.1:1130442-1155170 GCA_014634505.1 Montipora efflorescens | reverse complement strand
TAACGCTGAACCGGAGAGATGTCAAAACCAACTTGCGCTTCGATGCTTTTCAGCAACTTTTCCACTGACTCCAAACGGAAGGTATGATCGCAGTTGAAAAGATGAAAACTTTTGGATTTAATCTCTTCTCTTGATCCTGCTCCAGGATCTTGTATATTAGTAGTGGAGATAGGTGGTTCGGCCATTTCTTGTGATATTTTTCAGTTCTTGTCGGTATTTTCCCGGAAGAAGCGAATGACACGACTTCAAGGAAACTGCTTGTCTTGTCAAAACAAGTCACGCAAGTCCATAGCTACTTCCGCCTTATAAAAATATGGACCCTCACACGGCTCGTAATCTCTAGGAAAAATTTGTTCCTACAAAATACTTCAATAACTCGTTCAGAATAGTCAAAACAAGTAAGTTTCTAACTGTTAGAGTTTCAAGCGGAGGCTCAGTGAGTTCTTGGAAACACCCTTCGTGACGTCAAACACTGACTGAGTTTTCATAATTTTAGTTTCAGGAATATTGAATCCAAATAGCCAGCAAGCTCAAAGGAGATAACTGTACTCTCAAGGAAGCGATCATGGATCAAGACGGTCAATTAGAACAATTGATCAAAAGCATAAAGAGTTTCAAGATTGGTACTTTTGAGAAATTTGGTGATGCATTGCCTGGTGAAATCGAAGGTCTACGACTGAACGTCGCTCTCTTCGGCATGACTGGCTCAGGGAAATCAGCCTTGATCAACACTATCTTCGAATGCTTGGGTTTTGAAGCGCCTGCAATGACTCAGGCAACTTCTTGCGAAGGAACGCGAGTGCTGGACTGTTTTCCTGTTCCTGGGAGCCATGTTACGTTTTACGACACCGCAGGGTTTTTTCATCTTGGCAAGATAGAGGAAGGTCAGTATTTCGTCAATCACTTCTATATGCAAAGGCAAGCTCCAGAAAAGGGGGAGGGGAAGGAGGAGAGACATGAATGATACGGGAGACCGGGGAATAAAGGCCAGATAAGGGAGTAGTTAGAGGGAGGAAATAACCAGAGTATCATTCTTTCCTAAGGGGTAGGGGGTCGGGGAAAGCAGGGAAGGAAGGATTTTCTTTCCCTCCTCTCCCCTTCCAAGAAAAGCCCGATGCTCTGGCTTGGAACGAAAGTAACCGAGGGAGAAATACATCGTGATGTGAGCGAAAGTTCCCAATCCCCGCTACGGGGGCAGGGGGAATGGAGGGGAGGGGTAGGTATGATAACCTTAAATATTATTTCATGTTTTTAACAGGTGAACTGTTTCGTATCATTTACGGACTTGAAAAACCGGGAGATGACTTGACGCGAGACGCTGCTAGTGCATGGAAGGCGGCTAAAGGCGGACTTGCTGCCCACAGGTACGAGAAGCCTCCAATTGCAGATCAGGTACACGTGGTCATTTGGGTGATCAGCGCCACTGATGTCAGATTTGAACAGCGAAAATACAGAGAAAATATTGACTTTGTTCAACACATCCTGAAGAGAGAAAGTAAGTCCTTACACTCCATTTTTACTAAAATAGACCGGTTTTTAATCTGTTGCCGTGATTCACTTAAAGCAAAAAAATTACGTTGGCTAAAGACATTTAAATAAGTGAAACAAAACACAAAGTTAAGACACGAAATATTCTTAAACCAGTTAGGTATGGTTATTTTCCATACTTGTGTCTTACTAAAAATCAGCTTCAGTGTTTTGTTCATTATTTCAAAATTTTTGCCTCACCATTTGTAGAGAATTTTGAGTCCTCCATCAGAGAACAACATTAAGGTAGACGCAACCGTTAATCTTTCCTTGATGATCAGAGTTGATAGGACACTTAATTTGTGATATTGTGAATTGACTCAATGATTGACTGTATTCCTCGACACAAGAGATGTTTAAGTTGGAGAGAGGACTGGGCAAATGTCCATCCTCTCCATGGCGCTAATCAAAATTATTGGTGTGCACATATTTACGTGCATTTCTGGACTTGACGTAGCTGATAGCCCGGTAATAGCTAGTGGAAAGGGGCAATTCAAAAAAATAGCCCTCTATAGAGTGTTCTCACGTGACGTCACGACGGCCATGTTAGTGTTCCTAAACAATGGAACGGCGGCCATGTTTGTGTCCCAACTAGTCCTCTGGGAATTGAGCTCTATTATCATCGGCAAACGTTTTCTTTTGTTTCGGTGGAAAAACAAGGTTACTGATCACGTGAGTGAAAACACTCTATAGAGTCAGTTCATAGTGGTCACTGACACTGAGGTTTAACTCAAAGTTGCATTTGCCTGGTTATCTTTCTGTTCCCTGTGGCACAAATATTAGAACTTAGCTATAGTACTACGGCAAAAAAAAACTAATAAAACCAGGCGGTCAAGCTGATATTTGCCACTCTTTCATCTTTGTGTCCACAGTTATCACCATCATAACAGTGTTAACCCATGATGATGAAATCCAAACAAGGGAAAACCCTGAAGCAGAACGAAAGAGATTAAGAGAAGCTGCTATGGAGGTCACCGGAAGCGATAGGAGAAATGTGTTCTTCATCGCAAATTCATTCGGTGATCCGAAAGATAACTCTCCTGTTTACAAGAAATGCGTGATGCAGGTTGTTGAGGAGGCGCTGAAGTGCGGGGAGCGTTCAGTTAAAATACGCCAAGTTCAGAGAGAACGATCTAAGACAAAGGCTCGGAAAATGCACGAGACTAAACCCCAGGCTGGAAAATTCAAGAAACCATAAGAGAACACTTTCAAAGAATAGGACATATTTTTGGTCAAACTTTGCTAGTCAGCTCTAGAAATGTGGACCTGAGTTGAAGATTGCAACCTTACTCGTCAATGTTACACATCTTACTAGTAGAAATCATTTATTAGAAAAATTTTTTTTTAGTTTTCAGAGCTCGTAGGATTGAGTTCTAGTTAACAGCGAAAGGTTAGGGGAGATGTAATCTAAATTGTGAATTGTAATGGTGTTCAAAATATTTACATATAAACTACTTATCAATGCCGTTGTCTTGCGGTGGGCTTCAGTTGACGAGAGGTTTTTTTCTGAATGTTAATCACTTTTTATTTATCATGAAGCAACCAAAGCTCTATCAAAGACGAAGGTGTATTGCACTAGCATTGAACGGGTGCACTGTAATTCCTAACCTAAATAAGTTAACACTAACACTTACCTCGTTGTTTGAAACAGGAAACAAAATACTGAGACCGATGCACTTAATGTGCACATAAAATGTGTTTTTTCATGAGTTATTAAAATTTTGCTGCCATTATTCATTCATGTCTCCGTTTTCACCCGGCGGAGGCATTAAACAAAAAAAGCTCAACTTGGAACAGACTCCATCACAAACCGGCGCATGTTTAAGTTATGACGGTTGGCGCAAGCGCACATTATTCTCACAATTCTTAGAAAGACAGCCACGGACACAAACCAATGTTGTTTATTTATAAGACTTATCACTTTCGCATGAAATGGCTGCTAAACAGGAGGAGATCATGAAGTTTTACCTTTTCAATTGCGATGAAACCTACGACTTGAAAACAGTTGAAAAACTCCTAATGGACCTAGAAGAGAAATACGGCATGATAATATCTGCTGAGCCACTTTACTTTGGGCTTCCGCGAATGGATGATTTCGTTGAAAAAACATTGCCGACATTGAAGATGGATTTCGCCATTTTTGTTCTTCATGCAGATGAATCTCGGCTTTCTATTAACGAAGATAATGCCGGGATTGGCTACGCGAAGTTCTACCGAGCATTGTTACATGCCACAGGTCAGTTTTAAAGCAAACTTCACTTCCGGGCTTATTTGAAGCTCTTAAAGGTACAAATTACATCTTTACTTTTTAACGTTTTTCTGACCTGTGCGAGACTAGGAAGTAGCACCCAAAGAAGTGAATTTCACTTTCTTTCGATTCAATGGCCGGTTGTTTCCCAGGATGTTATTCAAACTCTGATATATAAGAGTCAGGTTTTGTCCATCTCCCAAGGAAACTGAAGTGCTTCGGCAAAACAGCTAGATTCTCGTTTTCAAATGGTATATCTTCCGTTGACTTAAAACGCGGAACTTCTTAATAGAGCTGTTCATATTCCTGAAAAGCCATTTTAAATGACCAAGATCAACGTTAATTTCATTGAAATTCTGTTATTTCTCCGGTGAACTCCCTCGCTTACAAGAGACGACAGTGCAATCCTGGCTAGAATATTCTATTGTTCAAGAATTGAACTGTTCACAGTATCCGCAAGAAAAAATGTAGGAACGGTAAAATTCTTTGAGTAAAAGATCACGAGCTTTTAGACTGAACACACTCAAACATATTGCAAACAGAAAGTTCACTTTCGCTTTTGAGTTGTTTGATATTCACGTGACGAGGATGTCACGGTAAAAGCCGGAAACAGTTCTTGGAAAGAATAATTTCAACCCCCAACGCGCACCTGTCTTGATTAATATTATATAAAAAATTAGGATAGTACGCGCACTCTCATTGGTCAATACCTTTGTTTAGATGAGAGTATGGAACACAGCTGTGACATCACACGAATTTTGATTGGTTATGTATTTTCAGACGCGCGTTTTGATTGGTTGGTAGGAAATACGAGCGTGTGTCAAGAAAATCTGTTTCAATAAAAAGTCAAAAAACAGCATTTTCCTTCATTTGTTGAATTATCTTTGACAAATATTTTATAAAAGCAATAAAGGACTTTTTTTTCAAGCCTCATCTAAACACGCGATGGGGAGTTGGGAGAATTCTCTACAGTTATGGAAACCCTCGACTGCGTCTCGGGTTTGCATAACTGTCTCGAATTCTCCCAGCTCCCCCTCGTGTTTAGATGAGGCTATGCAAACACGGAAAACGTCCTCTATTGCTTAACTGGTGAATGCTTTTCTCGGAAAAAAAGGAAGAAAATTACAGGTCGGCCTGGATGTGACCTGTGCAGCTGGCTGAAATAGAATTTGTTTTATTGCACCCTGCTCTGCAGCGATTCGATGCGTTTCCCATGCATTTTGCAAACCTTTTGTAAGCTTGCATACAGAAAGACCAGTCATTTTTTCAGAGGATTCTCTCAATACAGGAGCTCCGTTTGAGTTATTGTGGAAGGGAGAGGATACGTTGCATTCAATAGAGCTGATATTTTGAGTTTCTTCGCTCTTGCACTTGAAAAAGAACGATTGTTGACTTTACGTCTTTCTGAATTCTATCCGATCTATCTCAGGTGGCAAAGTATTGATAGTGATTGGCGGTGATACATATTACAAGGATGAAGAGGAAGAAGAAAATTTCGTAATGTCACGCTGGGTGAGGAGAAAAATATCCCCTCAGTTCCGTGAAGAGGATATGGATGGAAGAAAAAGCTTCATTTTGTCTTGGAACAAGAAGCACAGGCCAATTCACGAAGACGCGTTGCGACATTTCCTCAACCCCGGTAAAAAGGGGTGCACCTTCCATTATACTCCTCCACCCAAACTTGTACCAAGCCACACAGAACCTGGTTCGATCCCGCCGCTAGAGGCCAGCCATACAGATCGAGAGGTTTGAATACTTTGCTTTGTAATTCTTTTCCTGAAGATCTATCTAACCAGATAGCTTATTTGCATGAGCCGAGGCAACAATTCAGTGTGTTAACATCATATATCTGAGAAGTAACTTGCTGCCTTTCAGTTTGTAAAAGGATTCAAACCCCAGTGCGATTTCAAGTAACTGGAGAGCACCTGTAAAACTGTTACATCGGATCCTTCCTGAAGAAGGTTAACTTGGCCAGATAAAAGAACATTAACTTAACAGTTGATTAGTTTTATCCAATTTATACCTTATACGTGGATTATCTTCCGTCCATGGCTGCTTGCTTAAATTTTCCAACGGAACGACCCAGACTGTAATCTGACCTGGTAAAATCTTCCAGTATCGAATGTTTTGCTCAAAAACTTTTAAGTTGCATGGATTTGTCGTTTTCCTTTTTTGATTCCCCACAGTCTTTTTAGCTTCAAATGTGAGAATCAGGATTGTCGTTGTTTCTTTTATTACCGGCAGCCACTTTTGATGGAACAAGAGCAAGACGAACTCGAAGAGACCACACTTTCCTCTTTGGTGGAACGTGGTGGTGACAAACCAGAGCCCTACAGAAGATCATTTGCAGATCGTTACGGACAAGAGTGTGACTATAGACGCTTCACCGAAAATGATGCAGGTGAAAAATGCACAATGCTTAAAAAAATGCTTTGTAGAAAGTTGTCATGCAAATAAGGAAGTTGTCATACAACGCATTTTTCCTCCTATATATTTCGTTGGTTTGGTTTTGTCGAAACAAGAAAAGAAATATTGGACAAACTTAAGTTCATCTCAGACTTATTGTTCTACCTAAGAATCATATGTCTTAGTACTGCATGTATGAATAACACGTGTTGTAATGTGTTGTGCCTATGGCTTTAGTATTGTTTTCTATACATCGATTTGATTGCGGTAGACTATTCCACAATTCTATAGCTTTTGGTACGAAACTGCATGTAGAGACATGATTTCTTGCATAAGGAATGCTATTGTATTCTGAACGCATAGAAGTATCCAGCAGTAGAGAAGACGTTGATTTGAGTCATGAGATGCACTTATCAATATTAGATTGGGCATACTAGGAGAAACTTCAAAAAGGAACGTCTCCCTCTTGAAATAAAGTTATTGTTGTTGTTGTTGCACCATTAAACTGTAGGAGAATTGTGGTTTACGACACTCAAATGAAAATAGCTGTAAAATAATATTAACAAGTGACTGCGTGGACGTTCAATTTCAGACACCTCGACAAGTTCTGCTGCCAGTGGCAAAGTAGCTGATTATCCCGCAGGCAAAGTGTTGCTGGAGACACGCTTGCGCTATGGGACAATTTCCTACCAGGCCGAGGATATCATACAGTGGACCGATACATGGCGGCCCCCAGATCGGCATGTAGCTCATCTCAAGCAGGAATTTGGGTCAACCCCTGAAGCGAAAGTCCAGTTTACAGCTATTGGTGACGGCGGAGTGAGTTATGATGTTACGATAATGGGTCCCAGGAGCAGAAACTGGTGCCTCTGGATGTGCAACTGTCTTGGTTGCTGTTTTAGATCTTTGATCCGTTTTCTTTTTTTTCCTTGCCCGCGTTTAAGGAATCAAGCAATGGCTTGCTTTATGTGTGTTGCTCATTGTTTTGGCTTCGTATGCTCGTGGATAATGGACCAGATTGGCCGGCTTGCTGGATAAAACAGCACCGTAGAATAATCATGGCATTAACTGCCAAACTGAGTTAAAAATGCAATATAAACAGTTGTTTCTTTACATCATTAATTGGTCCACGTCCGTCCTGTGTTTATCGCGGTTTCCGGTATTTGTTCCTACAATCGTGGCCAAAACGTTTTGGGAACTGGTGGTGAACTGAGAAGGTTGTTCGCATGCATTGCCTTTCAATTGACTTCATTGTGCCAACAATTTTGTCCAGGATTGTACATGAACTTTCTTCATGAGCAACTAATTGTAATCAAGTAAACATCTTTCGAACAAAAAATGAAATAAATTTTGCTCTGCACAGTGTTTTGCTTGTAGCTGTCAAAAATTTTGTGTTAATTTGCTGTATTTGCTGTGATGAAGGTTGACAAGCTCAATAACCATGAAAATGATTTGAGAAAGACAAGAAACAACAAAAACAGATATTTGTCCTCGTTGAGACGGTTGATATAGTGGAAAAGTCAGAGTTTGGTCTTGAGAACGCTGCCCAAGGCCGAAGGACCTCCCAGCCGGCAATGAAGATCCATATTTGTATACCTTTAAATGAAGCGTGTCTTCTATAATTATTTTAGGCGATTTAAGGTGCTGTTACACTGTGCAGATTTCTTGCAACCTGTCTCGCAATTTTGTTGCGACAAAAGTTCTCAAGTTCAGTGCGAAACAAGTTGCTTGATGGGTGTTGCACTGGGCAACGTTTCCTGCAACTTGCCTCGTTTTCGAAGATCACGTGAGGTTAAAGCAACATTTTCATTGGCTGATGCTGCAAACTGTGGCGATGCAAGTTGCAGGACAGATGTTGCACCAGTGACACAATGCTTGAAAAATTCGTTGCAACGTTTTTTTGGCCGTTGCTAAGTATGTCACATTAGGCAATGTTTCGTGCAACTTGCCTCGCCAAGTTGCACGCAAAATTTTAGGCACAGTGTAACAGCGCCTTTAAGCCTCATTTACACTAGCAAGTTTTCCTTTACATTATAAATCGAAAAATATGACAAGTTTTTCCTTTTCAAGTGACCTTGTTCAAAAACTAGCATGCTAGTTTTTGAAAAAGGACACTTGTCAAGGACGATATTTGCTAGTGTAAATTACTTGTCAAGTGCAATTGTCAAGAAAACTTGTTATATTTTTCATTTACACTACCAAGGAAAAACTTGTCAAGGAAAACTTGCTAGTGTGTACAGTCGGCAAGTTTTGACCTGAAGTGGACTTGTCAAGGAAAACTTGCTAGTGTAAATGAGGTTTTAATGTCCTAGACTTCCCTGGTATTACTTCAGGAGCCGAAATGGTGTAGTTGGTGAAAGTGCGACTAAATTTTGTTCAGTTGTGTTTCTGAACAGCTGAATGAACATCAACACAAGCAATGAAAACCGGTTTAGCTAACATTCCCCCGCTTTAAAGTTGATATGTCCTTTACAACCTTTAATGGGTGTGCTCTAAAGTGTTGCCCCCTAAACACATGGCGGAGGCTCACATCAGATGTGTGCCGAAAAATTGGCAATGATGGAAGGAACTGGAACATAGAGAAAAGGGCAAAGCATGGGAGTAGAGGGAGAAAGAAATGAATCGTTACGGAACATTTTATCTCATCTTTGTTTAATACCCGTGTCGGTTTTGAAAAGGCGTTCGTTACCGCGAGCTTGTGAGGCGAGACGCATCCATGTAAACCAACGAACCTTCTTTGGAGTTCCACTGTTACTTAAATATCATCAGTTACAAGTCACACGGTCCTGAGTGCGGTTCAAATTCCTGAGGTACTTAGCACTTAACAATAGGCTAAAAAAAACTTGATCGTGTGGAACTTGATGCATTGTTGATCTTCAACAAAATCAAATTTTGAGAACAGGGAGTAATTTAATTTGAAAAAAGGGACAGATGTTACTTTAATGATAATCAATACTGTACACTTTTATGTTTAACTTATTGGATCACAACAGCGCTGTGAGAAACATTTATGGAACAGAATGGAAGCAGCTTAAAGTACAGCTAAACCCAAATATTTTTCGTCAGCAATATTAATCTCCCCACCAAAAGCAAACATGTTTTACCATTCTTACCTCAAAATTTCGCTTTTTATTTGCCGGGCGAGACGTTCAAAGTTATCAAAACTAGCAGCTATTTGGACGCATGACCGTCAGTGATGTGAGAGGCATGGGTCTGTTCTCGATTTTACGTGACAAACTGCTCTACAATGTAAAATTTCTTTGAAAACAGGAATGCAACGAGGTGCATCTGTGCGCAGCACCTTGAGACGGCAGCATAGTGTTGTGTCGGTCATTTGTTGGTGACATGTCGCCTGATACGTTGACGGGATCGGATTCGTTACCTTTCCCCAAATATCTGTCCTCACAAATGCGAAGCAATGACTGAAAACGTTAAGCCGTTGATACTTGCGTAGTATAAATGAGTAAAGTTAAAGTTACTTCCACTAAGACTTCGCAAAGATTGCAACAAGCGTTAACCGGAGACGGAGTCCATGATTTACCTATCATAAAAGTAAAGTAACCATATTTAACGTCGATAACTCGTAACAGTAATTCAACTGACAAACCTGAGGTCGACGGTGCGCTCATTTTACTCCCCCGTCTCCTTCAGTGCTCCGTTTTAAGGGTATTTAAAGCTACTTAGCTACACGGAAAGGAAAGAAGTCGAAACAAGGAGGAAAGATCCGGGAATCGAACTCGGGACCTCTTGCACCAAGGCCGCGCACTAACCAACTGTGCCATCCTTTCTCCTCCTCTATCATTTGGATGACAAAGTAAATCGGCCTTAAATTTTATATCTAATGATAAAAAAGAGCGAAAGAAACTTTACACAACGTTTCGATGACTCCATGTCATCATTTTCAAGTGAAAAGAAAATAAAATTTGATAACTTAATATATACCGTGCGAGGTGATAAAACGCAAAAGTGTGCATGTAAATAGTGACAAATTTAGATAAATAGTTTTGTCACTATTTACATGCACACTTTTACATTTTATCACCTCGCACGGTATATATTAAGTTATCAAATTTTCTTTTCTTTTCACTTGAAAATGATGACATGGAGTCATCGAAACGTTGTGTAAAGTTTCTTTCGCTCTTTTTTATCATTAGATGTTTAACCAAATTTAATCTTATTCGAATATTTAAATTTTATAAATACGAAAAAGAAAACAGACTGAAGATCACAGATCGTGATGTCGCAGGTGAGGTGAAGTGTTCAGTTAACAAGTCCTCCGGTTCTTTATTTTTTAGTTAAAAATTGATGAAAAATGGGGAAAAAAGTTTTTCAAGTTCATTGTTTCGCTGTGACACTTGACAAAAAATTGTGACGTAGGCTATAACACGACGTGAACCACCCTTTTTTTTCCGGGAAATCGTCGAAAGACAACAAAACAAATTGTGCTCTAAGTTTATATATACGAAAAACCCACACAGAACATGGCAGACCGATACTTGATGTCGTGAAGTGTTCAACAAGTCGTACTCCGAGGTTCTTTATTTTCCAGATGAGAGTCGGATTAAAAATAAGAAAAAAAAGTTTTTCAGAGTGATTTGACGAAGTGTTGCCGAGACGCGACGCGACGCGACGCGACGCGAATAACCGGTTTCCGGGAAAGTCACGGCGTGAACGACAACAAAGATGGCGAATGCACTTGGAAAGGGGAAGCCAACTTACAGAGTTCATATTTTCAATTGCGATGGTACCTGCAATTTGGATGAAGTAAAATCGCTTTTTGAAGCTGTCGGAAAGAAAGTGGAGATCAGGATTGAAGTGAGGAAACACATTTATGAATTGAACAAAACGACGACTTTGGTGGAGAAAACTATTCCTTCACTGAAAATGGATTACGCTGTTCTTATGGTTCATGCGCGAGATAATTGCCCGTCTTTCGATGATAACCGCTATGGAAAGATTTATAAGGTACTTAAAGAAAGAACTGGCTCAGGTAGGTAATATCTTGCACATCAGCCACGTTCAATGTCATTCACGTTTTAAGTTGCTAGTGCAGGCTTTCGTTTTTATCTGGCCAAGTGTGTTTATGGAGTTAAATCTCCGCCAAAATTCAACATCGGAATTTGATACCCAAGTTTCAAATTTGAGTCTTGATTTTCGTATTCGAAATCGAAGTTTTACATCCAACATTGAAGTTTTTAATTTGACATAGAATTTTTGAATTTGACATCGAAGTTCTGAATTTGACATCGAAGTTTTGAATTTGACATCGAAGTTTTGAATTTGACATTGAAGTGGAAAATTCTGTATGTCACATTCGATTTTCAAGTTTTCAAATTCACCTTACAAGTTTTGAATTGAACTTCACGAATGAATGACTTGACCTTCAATTTCGTATCCATACACGGTACGAATTGTCAGCCGGTTTTGTCGGGCCGATAATTGTACTGTGTAAATTGTGTAAAACGTGTAATTTTTCTTCAAAAGATCTACCCGTTGTCCTTTTAGTATCCGCTATTTTGAGCGTTTTAATTTTTTTAAGTATTTATCCGCACTTATTACTCACTAGCAAACCCTTTGATTGACATGGTGGTTTCCTCTCGAAGTGTCGGCCCGACTTCAAAAAATCTGTTGCACTGCAACAAATTTTTTGAATCGGACCGTTTTTCATTTCCATGAATCGGTCGTTCATCGGCTGTCAAAACACTCGTATGCTCACGCCGTATGTGACAAAATATCGAATGTGGAGTTGCTTGCTTTATAAATCAAGAAGAGAGAGGACAGCTTTTGATCAATTCTGTTTTCGAGGGGGACTGAACACCTGTGGAAAAATGAACGCGAGTAAATCTGGGCGACATAATGGCCGCTGAAAGTACCGAGGATCGTGGTCTACAGGCGAATCATTCAATCAGCCCAAGCAGGAATATTCGTTCCTTTCATGTCGCTATAACTTCACCCAGTTCCCGAAGTTGTGAAG
The DNA here is from genome assembly GCA_014634505.1 of Montipora efflorescens. Taxonomy (NCBI): domain Eukaryota; kingdom Metazoa; phylum Cnidaria; class Anthozoa; order Scleractinia; family Acroporidae; genus Montipora; species Montipora efflorescens. The sequence goes on along the minus strand of BLFP01004302.1, from coordinate 1,143,015 downwards.
AGGAACTCGCTCAGAGACCCAATTGCAAAGGATCAGCAAAATGAAGCACATGTGACAGAAGCACATGTGACAAAATATCTAGTCCGCTAAAAATAAATCAAGTCACACAATTTACAATCAAGTTGCCAACAATTAGCATCAATTTGTTTGTTGACCAAATCACATTTCCAGCAATTTATGTTACATCTCTTGTTGTACAATTCATATTGAAGGACCGGGCCTCGAATGTCAAGCTCCATGTTTTGCAAGTTAAGATGCTTGTTTTATAAATCAAGAAGAGAGAGGACAGCTTTTGATCAATTCTATTTTCGAGGGGGACTGCACGAGTAATGGCGGGCAATCGGTTTATCGTCCCAATAGGGAGTTTAAGAAATGACGACTGCTACGGCAACGACAACACCAAAAAACAGTAATATCACCTGCTTATATGAGGCGGGCCAGTCCGGTTAGGCCCGCTTTGCCAAGATCTCGGATCATGCCTGTTTTCATTTAGTAAAAGTTCGGTTCGTTTATATCAGAAGGCGGGCTGGCCCACTTGCCGAGATCCCGGTCTGAGCTACCGAGATCTCGGCAAGCCAGGCTGAAAAATTCTCATATAAACGGTCCAGCCCGGTTTGCTGGGATGAAAAATTCTCATGACGTGTGGGCTGCCTTGAAAACGTAGCCGGATTTGCATAATCACAGGATTATTTTTGCACCTTTTGTTTTAAAATGCCATTCCGTACTTGCTAGAGCTAAAATGAACCTTTCGTTTCGAACGGAAAAGCAAGACGGTTACAAGACACGTAAACAAATTCCTAAAATTCATCCCGGTAAATCTGGCTGTGAAATCGTCCATATAAACACTTCATCCCTTTTTACCGGGCCAGCCCGTCTAACAGGGCTGGCTCGCCTTTTATAAATTAAACAGGCCCTAAAAGAGGAAGAAATTATCATGCTGCACGTGCGCGAGGCACGCATTTTTGTAAGGCATTTCTCTCTCGTACTCATCAAAACAACAACGTGAAATGACCAATTTTCGGGTTTTGGCGACAACATGGACAACAAACAGTGAATCTTTTGTTCTTTCTCTTTTCTTCAAATCCGTTCGTACGATTCTGGTTATCGAATACTTCGCCTATCTTACACAACATAAACGTGACAAGATGGAAACGTCGTGAAACACTTAGGATAGCTCAAGCTAATAGTTTGAAGTAACGTTTTCGTCGCCGTAGCCTTCTTGGTTTCTTAAACTCCCTAATCAACGGTCTCCTGTTGTCAGTTTGTGTAGCCATAATTTTCTTGTGGATTATATTGGCTCACTCAAACTGCTTGCTGTAGATGTGCTTCATTTTACTGATCATTTGCAAGTGGGTCTTTGAGCGAGTGCCTCTTCACACCTTCGGGAACTGGGTGAAGTTATAGCGACATGAAAGGAACGAATATTCCTGCTTGGGCTGATTGAAAGATTCGCCTGTAGACCAAGATCCTCGATATTTTCAGCGGCCACTGTCTCGCTCAGATTTGCTCGCGTTTAATCATTTTGCCACGGGTGTTCAGTCCCCCTCAAAAATAGAATTGATCAAAAGCTGTCCTCTCTCTTCTTGATTTATAAAACAAGCATCTTAACTTGCAAAACATGGAGCTTGACATTCGAGGCCCGGTCCTTCAATATATGAATTGTACAACAAGAGGGGTAACATAAATTGCTGGAAATGTGATTTGGTAATGGCCCCCTCTTTATGTTAAATGATGGTCGCCCGATTCCCAGAAAATACCCGAGGAGCTGAGTGAGTAGATGGAAAGAGAGAGATGGAGGCCCAGAGTCGAACAATTTCGTCGAGTCCCTGAAGTCCTCTATCTATGTTCACTAATGTTCTAGCCACATAATCTAGTCTTAGCTAGAACTACTCAATCAATTTCGAAGGGATAAAAGGGAAAGTACAGTTAAGGGTGGCTACACGTGTGATTTTCAGTGCGCGCTGGTGACGCGACATTATTTGAAAAAATCGCATCACCAGTGCGGGCAAAAAAAGCTCTCGTATAGCGGCGGCTTTAAGCCGCGGCTACACGAGCGATTTTTTGTCGCGCTGGTGATGCGATTTTTTCAAATGTTGTCGCGTCGCCAGCGCGCACTGAAAATCACACGTGTAGCTACCCTTGAGGTGGCGACGCGACAAGTGAAAAGATCGCAAGAAAAAAGTCGCCAGAGTTGAACCTTTCGTGACAAAATCGCAGAGATATAGTTGACCGTGTAGCCACCCTGCAACTTTTTGCCCGCGCCTGCGACGCGACTAAAGCCAATGAAATTAAAGGAGGTATGTCTGTTTATAGTGTCCAGGTTTCTTGAAGTATGCGATTCCCACGGCCTTCAATTTATCGCCAAAAACTTGTCACAAGTGTAGCCACCCTCGCGCGCAGGCGACGTGACGAAATTTGAAAAAAATCGCATCACCGGCGCGAGCAAAAAATCGCTGGTGTAGCCGCGGCTTCAGAATCGTGCTTAGATAGAACTGAGTTCCATCCGGACGATCGAAGTCGTCTCAGTCGCCCGGGTCGTCAGCGATCGCCTGGGTATATAGTGTTTCCATGTAATCGTCCCGATCGCCTCTGAAAATTATTTGAAACGACTAAGGCGATCGGGGCGATCTGGACGATTATATGGAGACCAGGCTCAAACATTGAAAGGGTTGGGCTGTCTATACTATTCTCACAGTGATTCTCATAAGTTCTCAATGCATTGCCCTGTCTTGGGGCATTTTGACTTATTCAAAGAACTTTCACTTTTAACAAGAAATTCACTTATTGAATTCCATCTAACTAAATCTAATAGAGATGGATCTTCATCAACGTATAACTGACATCAGGGCCCAGGTTTCACTATCTTTATAGCACTTATTATTGGCGTCACAGTACCAGTGTAGTTATAACCAGATGTAACTCAAGAAAAAAGTTGTCACAAGTCATTTTCGAAATATTTGAACGCAAATGTTTTTTTCTTTTCAAGATGAAAAGCTGTTGATTGTCATTGGTGGGGATGAGAAATACGAGAGTAAGCAAGAAGAAGAAAAAGAATTTATTTCCAATTGTGTACTCAAGAAAATCGGATTGCCACATTTTCAAAGAGAACTCTTGGATGGCAGAAAAAGCTTCATGTTTTCTTGGAACAAGAAACACAGACCAATTCACGAAGAAGCCATGATGCATTTCCTGGATCCACGTAAAAGAGGCCAGAAGTTTGTGTGCCAGGAAAAAATACAAGCTAAAAACAATCCTGTAAGTTGCTAATGGTAATAAATTTGTAAACCGCACATATCACATACAATCTCATCATCTTGAGTGGTTTACAATTCTTTCTCTGAGGCGAGAACGGACGTCAGCCTGTAAAGGCGCCTCTGGCAGCTCCTATCGGTCCATATTATTTTGATTTCACCCACCTACCCAACCCACACATGAATGTGAAAGGAGGCGACAGACCACAACCCCTCCCTCCTCCCCCTCATGAACACAGCAGAACCTCTCCTTAAGGACACCTCCAGAGTTTGGTCAAATGTTCATACTAATCCGACTTCTATTCAGGGAACACCTGTCCTGGTCCCGATGGTGTCCCCTAAATGGTGCATTGTGTATGGTGTATACATTGTTGATTAACCCTTTCACCCCCGTGGGGTTCCCTATTGACGAGTAAAATCTTCTGGCGTTAGACAGAGTAAAATGTATAAGTGGCACTCTTGGGAGTGAAAGGGTTAATGGGGACATAGTTCTTGAGTGAATCTACGTAGCTGTTGTTAACCCTTTCACCTCCGTGGAGTTCCCCATTGACGAGTCAAATCGTCTGGCGTTAGACAGAGTAAAATCTATAAGTGGCACTCTTGGGAGTGAAAGGGTTAACAGGAAGGGGTCTGTGACTGGGCCTATTATTATTATTATTTATTATTATTATTATTATTATTATTATTATTATTATTATTATTATTATTTATTTTTTTGAGCAGGTTGAAGTTTTGGCAGCTATTCAGCTGATATCGACCTGCTATACCCACCCACCGATACACTCACAGAGGACAGCCACAACACCTGGAACTTCATCCCCTACTGGTCTCGAATAGTGTGTGGGTTCTTTAACGTCCCATAGGGAACTAAGGAAAATGAAAGATATTTGTGAGACGGGGCCTATACGGTTTATAGTCCTTATCCGAGAAGACTTGAAAGTCTAACCATTTGCGGAAGTAATTACAAAGGCAGCACTTTCTCCTCAGTTATTTTAAGATCCTGAGTGTTGATCCGGCCGGAGTCGAACTCACGACCTCCCGCATGGCAGCCCGGTGCTCAACCAACTGAACTGTGGTCGTAGTGTCGGGTTTTTCCTCCGGCTGTACTTGAAAAGCGACATAGATCAGGGTCTTGACGGTTTCTAGGATAAAATGGTGCGATTGAAAAGTGGTGGAACATGAAATAAATAAGGAAATATGTCTTTATTCGCAGGCTAACAACATAAGGACGTTTCGGCAGTCAGGTTTAGCCAAAGGTATTAAACGCTCGAGAAGTGAAATGCTTCCAGTTTTAGGAAAACCACCTTCGGTTGACACATCCGTTGAATTATATCGTAAACGGTCCTGATAGTAGCCCGCTAAGTCCTTTGGGAATGTGTGACTTAAGGTGAGAGTTTTAAGCAAATAATCAATGCAAGAAAACGTGGAAACCATATGGGGGTGTCTTCTTGCACAGCTCCTTTTCATTGAAACAGAAATTATATTACAACAATAGGACAGAATAATATAGATCCTGTCAAGCCACCTCACTCCTTCAATCATGTAAGCGAGCAACGTTCTGGATTGACTTGGACACCGTAACTAAGGTCTTTGGCGCCGCTAACATTGCGTAACACTTAGGGTAACTTTGAACTTTTCACGCAGTCATTTAATTTTGACATAATCTATTTGCTCACAGAACGAAGTCTGCACACACAAAAAGGAACATTTTTTACGATTAGAAAACACTTGGTTTCGATTATTTTTTTTCCCTTTCTTTTGACATCAAGGTAACTCCAAATGTACCATCAAGACCGACGCAGGGAACTTCCGTTATCCCTGTTGATAACAAAGTGGAAAACCAAGGAAACGTAATAGAAGCAAATGCATCCGTTGATAGAACAGATTCAACCTCCCCCCAAGGTAATAATTCAGCTTTATTTTTCCAATAATACGGGTGTCCGAGCAACGAACTCAATAGCCTCTGTGCCAAGATTTCCCTTACATAGATAGTCATAGAAACTACTTCCGTGAAGTCCTTGATCCTTGAATCATGATTCCGTTGCTTAAGAACAAATGCGAACTAAAATGAATTTAGTTTTTCTAGTTTTCAAACTGCTCATGATCCTCCTGTCCAGAATGGAGCTAGCAGCTGATCAGATGAAAACGTACCCAATCTTTGATAAACTTCACTAAAATTTAATTAAACTTAAACGAATTGTCCCCTATTACTTTTCTCCAGAACCGTCACTGTCTGTCCCTTTAAGTTAACTGCTCGAGAAAAGAACACGAAACACTTAAAAGAATCAAGTCGTAAATACTCCTTTTCTTTGACCATCTCAGTTTTATCAGAAATAACACACAAACAGCGGGGTGATATAAACGCATGGTTTGAAATTATGTTCAGAAGTGACGGTCAATACAAAATTGGAGTTCACTAACTTATTGACTATTAACTATTAAGTAACAATAGGTAACAAAAAACTAATAAAGACGCAGCTTTTTGTAGCCTGATTCTCAGAAGGTCCAGGTCGCTCGTGTTAGTTAATAAGTTAGTGAACCCCAATTTTGTTTTAACCGTCACTTCTGAAGATGTATGCAGAAGAATACAAAACGTCAAGTAAAAGATAATTTCAAATCATGCGTTTAATTCTGATGTTTGTCACCGCTGTTTTTGTGTTATTTGTGATAAAAGAACCAAAGATAACCATGCACGCGCACTCTACACTTTGAAACAAACCTGACCCTCAAGCTAACTTTGTTGTTGAAAATATTTAATTGACCTTTAAACTTTAAGGGGGACTTCGCGATGTTTACCCAAATTGAGATTGTTTCTGATCAGGTGAATTTCAGTCTGGACATAAATGCATATTCATAGTCGCTTTTTTCAGACGATTTTAAATCGCAATCCCTTGGATAAGTTGAGGCGTCGACTAGTCCAAATCTCAAGACTTGCGTGAACCTTAACCTAATTTTCTGTGTATCATCTATTCTCTGTTTCCCGATCTTCAGAATTTACAGAACTTTCTCGAACTACCCATCCAAAAGGTACTGTCCTCTTATCGACTATCATGCAGAATGGTACAATCTCTTATAGAAGCGCAGACGTAAAAGTTTGGATGGATGGCAAAAAATGGCGAGTGTCCGATAACGAGGCGCGAAGACTGCAGCAGGAGTGGCGTTCAAGTCCTACTGCTCAATTAAAACTTGTTGCTGACGATGAGGGAAAAGTCCAAGTGATAGTTAAAGATGAGCCTACGTTTTTTCAACGTGTGTGGCTTTCACTAAGCGGGTTTATATGGGGCTAGATTTACCCTATTGCCGTGCTGACCCTAGCAAGAAGGCTAGTCTAGCTCTCACACGTTTCTTCCCTTCTCGTGTGACGCGAATTATACAGGCTCCAGGCTAAATCTTTTAAAGATACAAAGTAATTTAGCGCACACGAAAGGATTCGGCACTTTTCAGAAACAAATGTCAAAGGATACAGTGACCCTCACGCTCGCATACGTTGTAGCCACGAATTCTCCCCGGGAATTATCGTTAGTTTCCTTTTGTTCTAAATTTTCCGTGTTTTCTTTTTCAGATATCCTTTGCTTTGTTTTTGCCTCTTTGTTCTCTTCTCTGTAAAAATGCTACCTTACCTTAATTGTTTGGGAGCAGGGCTGGCGCAGTGGTGAGATCACTCGCCTTCCACCAATGTGGCCCGAGATCGATTCCCGGATTGTACACCATATGTGGGTTGAGTTTGTTGGTTCTCTACTCTGCTCCGAGAGGTTTTTCCCCGGGTACTCCAGTTTTCCCCTCTCCTCAAAAACCAACATTTGCAGGCGTAGCTCAGTTGGCTAGTGCGAGGCTTTCGAAGCAAGAGGTCCCCAGTTCGATCCTCGGTGACTTCAACGTCTGTTTCGACTTTCCTCTGATTCGTGTAGCTATAGCTTTAAATATCCGTGAAACGGAGCACTGACAGAGGGAGGGAGGGTAAAAGGCGCACCGTCGGCTTCCATTGATACCAGTTACGCAACTGAAGGAACTACCGACGTTAGGTAAAGTGACTTTAACTTTAACTTTAACTTTAACTTTAACCTCTATTAATAATCTCGTTTGCTTCCTTTCTCTGGTTTTGTTTAGTTTTGACCACGTTTATTATAGTTATTTATTTATCAGCCCGGATTGAAGTGTTGAATTTTGTCAGTTTCTAGTTTTTCTGGATTTCTGTTAGGATTCTATTCGTAAGTTTTCTGTATTTATATCCGTATTTTTATTTATATCCTTTCAGTGAAGAGTCGAGTTCGAATTGTGGAAAGGAGTCAATTGCATATATATTGGAACAAGCACTTTAATCAGTAAATTTGACACCTTAACCCACTTCACACATATTTTGTAAACTTCTTTTTCATGCCCCCCTAAACAAGCATAGCAACAAGGCTTCTACCATATCAAACACTCAAACTTTTTTAAACAAGTTCTAACTTAGACCGTGGTTTATAACAGTCATTTTACCTCCAGAACTTTCTTTGAAAGAGTTGTGTGAAGTTGGCAAGTACTGCCATGTGCCATCCCTGTGCTTGCTTTCTCGTCGCTCATTTCGACAATGAACAACTTCGATTTACAAGACTGAATTGGCCAAAAGGACGATGGTGATGGCTTAGCTGGAGGGAGATTTTTTTTCTCCAAGCTCTGGCTAAATGGTCTTTAAATAAACCGCTTTGAAGTTCGCTTCAAACAGTTGAAGTTTGGGAATCCTGTGAAGGAAACTGTTGTCCTTATCAAGAGACGAAACTACAGTTTTAAACGCCAACACCACAATTTGAAATTTTAACCTGCTTTTACAGGTTCAATACCACTATTTTCTAACGCTTAACTTTCTAAAGCCCCACAACAAGCACCTAAACTAGACTGGCATTACATTAAACAGTAATATAAAAGAGAAAGTTCTTTTTCATAAACAAAAGTTTTGCAAGTCACACAAAGCTTTCGAAATCTACCCGGGTTCCTTCTTCAGTGATAATAACTGGGATTTGCGTCCTCGTTTTACTGAGTCTTGCAAAATTATTCCATAGATTGGAGGGAGGTGATTGAAGGTCGTCGTAAATGAAAGTCTATGGCCTGAAGGATGATATTAAGTGAAAGAAGGTGGTCATTTTGGCCAAGGATTTTTACATTGGCCGAGTTGATGGAGTGACCTTTGCCCTTTGCGTGTTAGGACGCAGCAGACGTTAGTTGGCATGATCACTGACGAAGAATTGAGGATGAATTTCGAAAGCTTTGTGGAACGTACTTCAAAACTTTTGTTGATGAAGAAGAACATTTCTCTTTTATAATAAGGAACAGAATTCAGCAATCGCTTGACAAAGCTGTGTTTCGAGTCATTGTCAGCCATTTTTGTGCACTATCCTAGGTCATTATCGAAAACTGTATTTAAAAGGCAAGAACAAAGGAGGACAGCATTCGGCTGTTTGAAGCAACATTTTAAAAAATCGGGAGCTAAAATGATTGTCCAGGAATCCAGATAATTAGATGCACGCCTGAGTTTGATATCCAACAGGGAGTGTCCCAATAAGACTAGCATTTGCTACCAATAAGAATTTCTGGGAGTGGAAATGATTGCTGAAAACTGCAGTTTAAACGGTTGACTTGTGTCAAATAGCAGGGCCTTAGTCCTTTAAAAAGTATAATAACTTTGGATCCCTGCACTACTATTACTATGCTACTGTCTTTCTTAAGAAATCAAGCCGCGGTTTTTAAGCTCCTTTTCGATCATAGCCCTCATACCAACGACAAAATAGTTTTGAACATCTTTCCAGCACATGGCCAACAGCTTGACAGTCGTCACGTCATCTTTCGACAGCTTGCTAACAGCTTCTCGCACACTGTTGCTGCTCCATTGGTATTCTTTTTGCAGAAAGCGGAGGAAAACCTCCACAGAAGCTAGAAAAAAATGAAAATGATTGATAATTTCAATGTGTGTTTAGGCTTTGCATTTTTTGTGATTAAACTAGGGCCTGCAAACAACATGAGCTAAAGCAAAGCCAGGGAATTGAGATGCTGCAGAAATGTAACAAACAGTACTCTAAGCTTGGAGATGTTTCGTATGCGCCTTACGTGGCAAAGGGCATAGTCTAGCGTCAACACTGAAGTAGTCTGCAAAATTGATTTTACATCGATGAATTTAGTATGTATTTTGCAATGTGCAACGCTGCAAAACTTCTCCTGGGGAAAACCCCCTTTGAGCTATAGGCCGCGACGAAAGGCTTAGCTGCACATTACTTAATGGTTTTAAAGCATCCCAAAATGCAAGCTTACCGTCGGCTGAGTCTGGTGCTACCTGTCCTTTTACGCTAACCCCCTGAAGTGCTCGCATCATTTTATCCTCCTCTTCGTTCTTCAGTTTCTGTTTCATAATCTTCACCGCTCGTTCAGCGCTCAGCAGTGCAAAATGAAGAATATCAAACGTCATTCGCTCTGTCTCCGGATGACGTGTACTGTTCTCTTTCGTGTAGTTGGCCACGAAAAAGATGTGACCAGGTGAACTTCCGGTAGCTGCTGATGCTTCATACTTGGCGTTGTCACAATCTTCTTTTGTTTTCAGCTTGTCGTGATGCGTCACAACTGTGATTGGTGCAATTCCTATTTAGCGAAGAAAGAATGGCAAATTTAAGAAATGCATTCACTTTAAAGACCATGTCGATATTTCCGTATCTTTTTTCTGCAGAGGAAAGGCGTTGCCTAGAGGTTATGGCGCTAAATTTGCAAGCATATGATATTTATCCTTAATGGCCAAAAAATCAACTCCATTTCGCAGTAAATATCTTACTGGTTATCTCCTCCCAAGGTCGAATAAGTGAAAGCAACTAAAATTTATTAACTTTCACCAATTATGATGAAATAATGCCCATATGCATCGCAGGGGTGCAGGTGGGGTTGATGGCAGCAACGCCTAACTGATTACCCAAAGCGTTTAAGCAAGAGGTGTTACAAAATAATCACCCATCAGGTTTTCACTTCGGGGAACAGACAGGAACCAATGTTTTCCTCTGGGCAAGATAGCGGTATACTTATCAGTTCTGGCAGGCAATAAATTGAAAAGTTTCCCAGCTGACTACTGAAAAGTATTAGTAATAATAGTGAGTGTGATTGGTACCTTGTCTACGAAGAATCTGTCTGACGGGATTCAAATAGTCCTTCAAAGCCCCCTCCGTCAACCTCTTATCATTGGCTTTGACCACAATAATAACACCATGAAGTTTGTCACTGAACTCGGAGTTGGGATGCAGGTTGTTCTTTGACGCCATATTTTCTTTGCTTCCTGGCACTGGGCGAAACACATTATCCCCTGGTCTTAGCCGTCCTTCTAGGATGTTCTCAAACTCCTCGTTCTCGTTAGAGTTGTAGTTAAAGAAGCCACGAGTGTCTACCAACCGGAAGAACATTTCTGGGAGGTAGTCTTGGAGAATAATGGTTCCTTCACTTCCTGCCGTATTGTCAGGGACAGTGCCTTTTTCCTCTTTCCTCACAGCGCGTTCACACGTATTTATGAAACAACTCTTCCCTGATCCAGTTGGGCCAAATACACCAATTCTCAGCTTGGTGACATCATCAATCGCCAATCCCCTGAAGCTATCAAGGTGGGTCTTGCTACCAAATGTGTAGTTGTACAACTCAGCTCTGCGAAGGCACAGCTCATTTTCCAGTTCCAAGAGTCTTGCTTCTTCTTTTCTTATCCTTTCCTCTTCTTGTGCTTGTTCTCTCTGCCTCTGTTCTTGATATTGCTTCTTTCTTCTTTTCTCTTCTTCCTCTTGTTCCTTTTTAATGCGAAGTTGTTCTTCATACTCTTTTTGCTTTCGTTCATTTTCCAGTCGGCGTTCTTCTCTCTCTCTTGCAGCCTTTCGATCTCTTTCCGTGTTGTCCACGTACGTGTATCGAGTCTCGTGCTTGGACCCTTTGGACTGCAGAATAATAAGTTCAATGAAAGAAACACGTCATGGTTTTTTAATTGACCTTCATACATATGAGTGGAATTTGAATTCTAAAAGAATGTGATCCCGCTAAATGCGTTGGTCGATGCAATAGCACCCCAAGAAAATATTGTGTGATCATAATAGGACTGAGTGGAGATCAGTTCGGTCTGTAATTTATACACGAGTGTGTGATAAACGAGATTCGGTTATCACGAGTATGATTACCGACCGAATTGGACGACACGAAGTCTTCTTACCAATTAATCATAAAAATTATAATTTCCGAGAAAAGAAGAGCCAAGTTATGAAATGGCTCTGGGAGAAAAGAAAGAAAGAAAGCCCAATTTAGGAGTCTGTACACTGTTTCTATGGTGATTGAAATGATTGGTTGATTTAAACTGCAACTTTGAATGTGATTGGTTTATTTGACTGTCACATAACAACTTGGTAAAGCTCAATCGAGGAAATTGTAATCTTATGATTATGTATAATATTTCATGAAGAGTTTCCGTCCCAGAGAGGAAATCTAGACAATAATTTTCTTCTATATACGCTCTAAAACACCACGCTGTTAAATCTTAAGCGCCGAAATTAAAAAATCAACCCGGAAGGGACAAGAATATGGAACAAAAGTGAAAGAAAAATAGGACGGCATAGAAATGTGATTTGCCTCTGATTGACTGATGAGTATCAGGTGGGGTGGGACAGGGGGGTCAAAACCTCCCCCTTCCCCTACCTTGCTTTCCCACTTCCCGTACCTTTATCTCCCAGCTCCCGCCCTTTTCAGTCCTGCTCCCGTCCCCTATAAATTAGGGGAATTAATAAATGACAACAAGTAACGTTTTGCATTTCTCTCCCGCTTCCCGCCCTCGTAGAACTCCCGCATCCCGCCCTTTCCTCTCCCGATTCCCGTACCCCTCCCAGCCCTATTCTTCCGGGCTCCTGTCCCCCTCCGCTATCAGGACACTACAACACTTTCGGACTAATGTGGTCTCGCGATTGAATGCTGTTGGTGTGAAATACTCTGTAATGGGGCATTTGAAATGCCTCTTGACTGGGAGGTAAGAATTTGAAACAACCAAAACCGACAAAAATTATGTCCAAGGATTTGAGAGGAAATAGGATGTTGAAGCTCCTGTCTGATGGGCCATTCCATTTAATATCCACACCCCCCCTATGGATGAGCTTTTCTGCGGGGTCCCGCTCTCTGGAGATTTTTTTCTGAGGGGTCCCGCTCTCTAGAGATTTTCTGAGGGGCTGAGGGGTTGAGGGGTCCCGCTCTCTCTCTATAGATTATCTGAGGGGGTGGAGATGACTTTGTTTATTTTTCAAGGAAACTAGCGCGAAGTGCAAATTCCCCGCTCGTGTTATTGTCAGTAATTTGA